>ARYC01007643.1:0-26447 GCA_000711775.1 Oxytricha trifallax
AGAGATAGAAAACAGCAGATAGTTCATTATGTTAGCAAGAGACTCTATAAAGATGTTTAAAAGCCAGAAGATATGAACATAGATGCAGGAGATGGCAGCAAGAGAAAAAACTTAGGCCTGTCAAGCCTTAAGAAGAAGAAATGAAAGAGAAGCCTAATCCATTTAAGGGTCCATTTAATATGTGAACTATTTCATTCATTTAAGTCTAAAACTTATTAATAAACATTCATTCTCCCCTTCCTTGCAGATATCGTAGTCTTATCTTTATTCACTCTCTTGCAAATACTTTGTATTAAGTCTACTGTATTGATTGATAAATCATGCATTAGATGATACAGCAGTAGCTTATTGTAGTAAGTCTTGATTTAACTCCAGTAAAATTCAATTCGCCGATTAAATTATGGGCTATAAGGAACGTTGTATACAGGAGTTATGTTTAACTCTTCATAAGCTTTCTTAGATTCCTTAGTCTTATGAACTGAAAGGTTATCAACAAACAGGATTATCTCTTGGTAACTATACTTCTCTCTGAGCTTATGTAGGAACTCTATATACTACTCTCCTTAATAGAGCGAGGGTGAATAACATAACTCTCTAAACCTGAATCTTCACTTATACCAGCTAAAATTGCATGAGTGACTTACCTTCACTTTTTAATCATAGACTTCTATATTATCATACTTCTTATACCAAGACCTATTAATAAAGGTGTTGAAGGTGAATATAGCTTCATCAGCGTGTATGAACTTGATGTATTTAGTAATAGCTCTCTGCATTTAATCATATATATAGTTTAAATTATTACTATAAAATGGCACTGTAAAATCAATCACTCTCTATTGAAATCGATTACAACTACTTCTAATGGGCAGAGATTCAGCATTACATTTTCAGGCTTCAAATATCTATGAACATACCCAAGTTCATGCAACTCCTTGGCACCCTTTATCATTTCTGAAAGTATATCGTTTAAATTATCGGGGTATCGATTATGATAGAAATAGTCTCTCAAAGTCATTTCAAATTTCTAGAGTCTTAGTGCGATAAAACCATAGCTTAATATTACACCATCTAACTTAAGCAAATTCTTGCAATCTTTTCTTTGGCTGCTATGTATTCATTAGCAAACTCGTTCTAATACTGTTGGTTCTTAAGGATATAACTGAAGGGATACACCTTGTATGCATACTCATCTACTATAAGCTTTGCTTTTGCAGGCACGTTTATATTCAAGTAATTTTCAATACAAGTGTTGCTGAGGTCAACTGCATTTAATGCTGGTATATTCATAGCTTTCGCTTAGAAGCATGCTGAGATTGTATTGCCTACTGGTTGGTTCATCGATTCAAATCGCTTCTGCCTCTTGTGTCTCTCCTATTGCTCTCTTTATTATTCAAGAGTATTAGATTTTCTTTTAGCTGGTACTAGTTTTAGTCTCTTAATCTTTAATCAAGAATTCGCTGAGGTGATGCTTTTGCATATGCCTCTTTACTTTGGCTGAGTGAGTCTATGATTTCATGCATGTCGTGCACTAATACCTACCATCTACCTTTTCATGCTTGAAATAGATCTTGACTTTGCCAGAGTGTACCTCTTTCAGGTGTCTCTTCAAGCTTTGCTCGGTTGTGAAAAGATTCTGGCAGTCTTCACATTAATATGTTTTTATCTTTTTAATTAGTTGCTGTTCTTTTATCTCCTCGACATGATCAATTTTAGTTTAAACCCCTATCTCCGCACTCTCCTTCTGGTTTAATACTTCTATGATAAAAACCTCTGCTTCAAATTCAAGAGCTCTTAGCTCTACCTCTCTCTCAACATAAATAATTTCAGGCTTTTTAGTTGAGCCAAAGTTTAGCTATGATTATCCTGTTCCAACAGAGATTGCTTTACGATTTAAGTTATCCGCCATGTTTAAATTCAAATTTAAATTTCTATTACAAAGTTCTAATAACCTAACTAGTTATAGTTACTCTGTATAATACCTTCCATAGCAACAATAATGGTTGATTTTGAGGTGCAAGAGATCATATTTATAGTAAGTTTATAACTATTAATTTTCTAATTTCATGCTTAATATTTTTAATTTTGGTACCAACCTAGAAAAATTGAGGTTGGTACTGGTACCAATTAGGTTTTGAACCATTTTGGAACTTTTCCATTAAAACTTCATTAGTTAAAAACTAGGTACTTATTAAGTTTTGGTACTATTAAATTGGTACCAATTAAAATTAAACGAATTTAGTAGCAGTACTAATTAAATTTAAACAAATTTAGTACTAATTTAATGGAACTAAATTGATAAAAATGGAGCTCAATCTCTGCAGTTTGTTAGCTTCTGCAAACTTTCTCCACGTGTCTTTGCAGGGTTGACCTCCTATAAGATGCCCATATTTAGTAGTAAGTTTTTAAATAATAGGATCCAGAAGTCTATAACTTATAATTTGAAATTCCTTTATAGGAAGAGGAACAAAGATGGAATCACTCAATGATCAAATGAATAGAGTTGAGGCTCAAGAAATGATCTCAAGATTCAGAAGTAAGGAAGATCTCTATCGATACCTAACTTTACATGGTAAGATGACTTGATGACTATTAACAAAATATACAGTTGGTTTGTTCCTTCCAACGATGGAAGGTACCAAATTTCATTCTTGAAAGCAATACTTTGTGAGGAGAAGAAAGCTTTTAAAAATAAAGAGATTAAACTAATAGAAATTCCCAACTACCCTGAGATTTCAGTCACTAATCTTTATGAGGAAGTGGTAGTTAACCTTCCTCCAAAGAAACAACTCTCTAATAAACTACCAGAGAGGAACTTTTTCTTTGGTGTTCTTGGTACAATAAAAGAGGAGTATCTCAGAGAAATAATTGAAGAAGCTCATAAGAAACGATATTCTATCTCTCCTGAAGACTAGAAGAAGCAATGCATTCTAATAAGCTCAGCTTGGCTAGAGGAACTTAAGAAGCATCCTTATCTTCAAGTAAGCTTTGACAAATAATTTTGTAGGGAAATCTGGCACTGGTATATATCTTATGAAAGAGCATGCTAAGGTTCATAGAGATAGAAAACAACAGACAGTTCATTAAGTTAGCAAGAGACTTTATAAAGATGTTTAAATGCTAGAAGAAATGAACATAGATGCAGGAGATGGCAGTAAGAGAAGAAACATAGGGCCTGTCAAGCCTTAAGAAGAAGAAAAGAAAGAGAAGCCTAATCCTTTTAAGGGTCCATTTAATATGTGAACTATTTCATTCATTTAAGTCTAAAACTTATTAATAAACATTCATTCTCCTCTTCTTTGCACATATCGTAGTCTTATCTTTATTCACTCTCTTGCAACTACTTTGTATTAAGTCTACTGTATCGATTGTTAAATCATGCATCAGATGATACAGCAGTAGCTTCTTGTAGTAAGTCTTGATTTAACTCCAGTAAAATTTAATTCCATTAAATTATGGGCTATAAGGAACGTTGTATCCAGGAGTTATGTTTAACTCTTCATAAACTTTCTTAGATTCCTCAGTCTTATTAACTGAAAGGTTATCAACAAACAGGATTATCTCTTGGTTACTATACTTCTCTCTGAGCTTTATTAGGAACTCTATATACTACTCTCGCTTAATAGAGCGAGGGTGAATAACATAACTCTCTAAGCCTGAATCTTCACTTATACCATCTAAAATTGCATGGGTGACTACCTTCACTTTTTAATCATAGACTTCTATATTATCATACTTCTTATACCAAGATTGGGGGGAAGTTTCCTGCCCCCAAACAATTTCTTGCCACAAAAGCTAGTTTCCTGCCCCCAACATTAAATTTTATCTTTTTTGAAATAATTTTAATAGAAACAATAAATTTCAATTTCAATTACCATAATCATGTACTATACAACATTTATTATTATATAATTTTCATGGTACATAATTATTCTTTATCAAATTATATATTATTTACAAAGTTAAAATAAGTGTTTTTTATTAATAATTAATGTAATTTATATTAAATTTTAAATTCATTATCAAGGTAGAAATGATTTTTTTAGCTAAAATTAAAAAAAAACTACATCATAATTGATGATAAAGATTCTTTGAAATTTATAAAAATTACATATTTTTATGTATGGGGCAGGAAACTTCCGAAAGGGGGCAGGAAACTACATTTTTGGGGGCAAGAAACTTCCCCCCTAGGGTGCATATAAAAATTTGGGGCAGGAAATTTCCCCCCCAAGATTTATTAATAAAGGTGTTGAAGATGAATACAGCTTCGTCAGCGAGTATGAACCTGATGTTGTTAGTAATAGCTCTCTGCATTTAATTATATATAAAGTTTAAATTATTACTATAAAATGGCACTGTAAAATCATTTACTCTCTTCACTCTGTTGACAGTCTTGAAAGTATTGCCATTTCTTCTATATATATATAGCTATAGTCTTAGGAGAGATACGCATGTCAGGAAACTTGCGATGAAACATGACGGCTCGTATGTCAAGAGGAAAGTGAGCCCAGTACTTTAAAGTCTTAGAGTCACAGAGGTAGTCAATATGGGTCTAAGTGAACTTTTATTTTCTTACTGAATGTTTTCACGTACCAGAATTAAAATGCTAAACAGCTAACATTAATATCTAACAGTTGAGGACTCTTGCGTAGGAGTCTTGCTATGGCTATATAATTCAGCACTGGTTTGACTTAGTCTATATTAATACTTGTACCATGCCTAAGATTAAGCAGTAAATCCAAATATTACTCATCATAGATTGACCCTAAATTTCGCTAATTTCTATTTCTCATTTTGCAATTTAACCTAATTTCTCTACTATCCCTAATAACCCCAACTATACCCTACAAATCAAAGCACTTATAAACCTCATTAAGGGGTTTGGGGTTTTGATTATCATTAATCTGTAACACTTTATTTCAATATTTCAAATTTTGTCTTTTCAATAGATCAAGTTTAGAAATTTATTTTTTAATGATGTATCCTCCTATAGCTTCCATTTATTGTTTTAATTTTTCTTCTTTGTATTAAATCCCAAGTTGAATCTTGGCAGAAAAGTTTATGTCGTGTTTATCCTCTTCTTCTTACCTTTTCTTTTGAAGCTCTCCTTTGACATCCCATTTCTTGCTTAACTTTTGATTTATTGATAGGTTTTTATGATCTATTGAGCCTGATCCTGCTACGAATGTTTTTTCATCTAGACCCAGCTCCCATGCTTTAAATCTGTCTATACCAAATTTACTTTTTTCAATGAGAGATTCTTTCATAACTGGTTGTTGAGATTCTGTTGTCGTTAGATCATTTTGATGAAATGAATTCGTACTAAAACGATTTGTTAGCGCATTTGCTCTAATTTTATCTCGACTTCGATAATTTTCTCGAGGTGTTGAATTTCTTGACAGCTTCTCTAATTTATCCGAATCTTATTTCCCTAAAGGTTATATGGTTATGGAATCCATATTTCCAAGTGGTTTAATGGAGGTTTTATGATTTTCTCTAGACATAAATGATGGCAATGTTGGTGATGATTGTTAAGACTAATTTCTTATCAACTACTGAATTCAAATTAATTAAATGAATAATAAATTTTAGTTACGCTTACCCTTCTTTCTTTTAACCATCCTAATTAGCTTGGCTTCTTTGTTCCAAAATTGTTAATAGAATTTTACTATGCTGTATTTTCTCCTCTTTACGACTTAACTGTCAAAAATTGCATATACGATGGTTATGTTTTTCTCTTCTCTAAAATGGACTATGGACTGTCTAACATTTATCTTTTTTAAAGTTTAAATGTCTTTAAGCATTTATTCAATTTGCTAAGTTTTTTGTACTACAGCTTCATGTCAATTAATGAAATTTTTCATCATTTAATTTATCGAAATGAGGGCTCTTATTTTCTTTATAAACTTTGTCTTTCTGGTTTCTTCTCTGTCTATACCCTAAATTATAGAGGATTAGTGTTGGTCAATAAAAAGGGTATTTAATTCTTACAAACTGCCTGAAATATGGTTTACAAACTACGAATTAAAATTCCATTTTAGGTGAAAATATAAAAGAATTATTAAATATATTTTGAGAAAATATTTAAGTAAAAAATAATTTATATCATAATTTCACTTTTTATTTATAATTTTATTTGTCTAAAAACAAGAACACTTTATGCTAATTTTTATAAGTGAATAGAATTTAATACTTTAATTAAAATTTATATACTTCTTATGATTTTCGATTATATTGTTTAGTTATTTATTTTGAATACATTATTTACTATATAAGTCTAAATTTGTATTCTTTATTTATTTTTACCTCCATTTTGACCCTCCAATCATTAAAACACAAAGGGTTTTCAGAGATTTGGAGATGGTGAAAGTGCAAATAATTTATTGCTGAGTGCGCTATTCAGAATATTAAATGGTGTCTATTAATATGGCAGCTTAAAACTCTAGCCAATTTATGATAGATTTTATCTAGGAGTATCGTGAATATTTGGCAAATTTGTCATACTTATTTGGTTTCTTTGGATTTTGTTGCATTTGTTGAGCTGGATTTAAGAAACTCATTGGGGAGATTAGAGAGTTGTACTGCTTAATAGAGCTTTGCTTTTACATACAAATTTATAATTTATTTTTAATGAAATTTACATAGAAGGAACACTCATGTGCTGGAGTCTTCTATTTCATCTTCATCGTTTAGAGGTAGATCATCGAATGAGCTCTGTATAGCTGTCATAATATAAGCACTAATTATTTAAAAGATTTATCCTAGTTTTATAAAGCCTTTAAATAACATAATTTTCATTAGTTTGAATATTTATACACTCATAAAACTATATAATTCTTTTTAAAATACTCTTATTCATCTGCTCATCTTACTTATTGCACTTTTCAATCATCTTCTATTGTAAACTTTGCGAATATCTAAATTAGAACGGAGTCTGAATTATTTATGAACTCTTTTATGGAAAAATCACTAACAATCATAGGTTTATTAGCACTTTATTATGGAGTTGACTTATTTGATAAACTTAGTTTATTAAGCATAGATTTGGTTATTAAAATGCCCTGAATGAAAGTTTTTTGTTCTTAGTTGTATTCCAAAGTCTTTTTCAAGAGAATATAAATGGGAGATATAGAAAACTATTTGATGGAATAATTTCAAACTAATTCTTGTGACTGCTGATTATAAGTCATTTGATCTTTTAAACTCAGGGATAATGCTAAATGGGTTGGTATTAATTGGCTTGGCTATCTGTCTCTCAGAATACCCATCAGGTGATTTCTTCGCAACTTTATTTTTAGCCTCTTACTCATTATCAATTTATATTGCCATTTATAATCAGAAGACATTCCTCCCTTAGAATGCCATGTTTTTGAGTATCATCCAAACTCATCAGTGTTGTTTGGCTGTCTTAAAACAAAGTAAAATCTATAGATTTTATGATGAATTCTAATACCAATCTACCTTCCTTCTCTTCTGCAATTAGTCCCAACTCCATTTATATACTTACTGTTCACTAAGTCCTATGCTTTTAGCATTAATTTTTTATGTGCTCAAAATCAATATGAAGACCTTTGATTTAATCACTATTTTTCCTGACTCTCTTCATACATATTCCATTCGAGTCTTCATTTCCATAAGAGTCCTCTTCGCTTGAAAATTGTATCATTATACATATAATTACTTGACTATTGATTATTATTCATGTTTTTTTACTCTTCATCCCTGTTCGCATTTTTATTTGATCTGGTATTGTCAAAATTTAGAGACTTTTTTACTGAGAGCTTAGCCTTTTGCTTTGTTTGTCTCTTTTTCATTGAGAACCTCTTAGATTAGGTTGAAAGCAAAGCTAGAAGTTATTGATTATCCAAGTAATTTATATATAAAACAGTTTCTCTCTATAGGTATGGCTTAAGTTATTTCTTTCAAGATGTTACTCATGTTTGGTAAAGCCAAATTATGTAAAAATAATGAAGTCATTTTAAAAAGAAAATTAATAAACAATATATAGACTTTAAGTATTTCAAAGAAAAAAGAAAAACGTAAATTTAATATGAAATGAATTTATAAATTTATCTTAATTTTAATATGAATAAAATTATTACTCACTATTAGTAGAGACCTATAATTTTAATTTTGAGCAAATAAAATATATAGTAATAATCTTTACCATCAGGTATAATTCATGAATTTTGACTTTACAAAATTGTCTTATTTTTATAAAATTGAGATTTACAATAATTTCTAATTAATTATAGGGATCTTCACACACATAAATACTAATTTATAATTGTTAAAATCTCACAATATTCTCAGAATTTATGAGTCTTATAGAATAAAAATTATATATCTATTTTTCAAGAGAGGTTGTATTTATTTCTGAATATTTTCCATTTCTTTCTCAGCACTTTCTGGATTTAAATTTGTTAAAATAAATAATATATATAAATATATTACCTATAAATAAAATTTATAATTATCTATAGATTTTGCTTAATCGCAGTATCTTCCATGGTAGATGTAGCAGAGAACGAATTCAAAGTTTCGATATACTACTGCTTGTAGCACAATTTAATGAGCTGAGTAGAGGAATTGGCAAATCCCTGAAAAGGCTGTTCTTCTGGGCAATTTAACCATTTTTAACAGAAGGACTTAAAACATCTTTTGAGCTTAATTTCTTAACTGACTGTTCGCTAGAGTTGACAAGGGCGTTATCAGAATTTATGCAGTTTCTGTTATTCTTTCTTATGACTACTTTGAAATAGAAAAGATAATGAGAAATATTAATTCAATATCAATACCGATGAGAGTTGAGATGCTGTTGATGCCATCGAAATCGTCGCTGTATTTTCTCTCGGTTGCAGACGACATTCTGAGTAGATATTAGAATCGTATTAAAAACGCGTATTCTGATGAATTCTAAATGAGACCAAGTCCTAGTTGTCTGGCAAGAGCCATTTGATCTTCTTTTGTCCAGTTTCCCTCGGCTTGCTCATAAACTTAATTTAATATATGAAACCCTTGAAAATTAATCAAGTGAGTTGATGCCAGAATTTCTTGACTATTACTGCAGTATAAATAGATATTTTAGTTATTGGTCTGGTGTCATACAGTTTCTCTCTATATATTTGAATTAATTATATATAGTATTTTAAAATTATTTAAAATAAGAGAAATTAATATTTTAAATTAAAAACATGAGATCAAAACAATTTTTTATAATTACTTTAACATTTTTTATAATTTTCATTTTTACATAATAAGCATCCTGGAAAATAAGGGATTATGAATTTTTCGATTTGGTAAGCAGCAAATATAAATATTTTTTGATTTGTTCACTAAAATTATAGAAAATTTTATTTACTAGATTATATATAGAGACCAGATTCTAGGGAAATCAATAATAAGCCTATTAAAAATTTGGGGGAAATAAATATTTTTTATAATAAATGTATATTACCCTTACAATTTTAATTAAAGAATTTAAGAGATCAAATTTCTAAAATATTTTATTAGTTCTATAATATAGCGAAAATATAATAATTGCTTTTTAGTTATATAAGATTGGCATTGTTTGCTTTTCTAAATAGTTATTTTTTTAGAAATTGAAGTTTCTTATAACTTACAAAAGAGGGGTGGTTTTCATTAAAATTACTATAAACCTTTTTTTAATTTATGCTTGTATGTAAAGGGTACTCCAGACTATTTATATGTTTTAACAAATTAAACATGTATGAATTATACTGACATCCCCTTACCAAGATAAGGACATGTGGCTATTTATTATGAGACTGTTAATTAAACCTACTGTGAGCAATACATTGAAGAGTAATTTATCTCGTAATAATTAACTTTCTAATTTTAGCTGTAAACTTAATTAAATTTTTTAATTTAATCAAACTCATTTTAAACTGGAAGAGCTTTTCCTTAATATTTAAAGTATATTGATGGATTTGATGATTGTAACAATTGCAAACCAGAATTTTAAAAAGAGTTTTTTAAGTTTTCCTAGTCGATGTAAGATGCTAAGAATTGGTATTCTCCGCAGCGAGATTTCGATAAATGTCCTGGAAACTGCTGTCCTCCATTAGATGAGTAGTGCAGACGAAGATTAGATAATACAGGGTATCCATATATACCTGAGCGGCAAATGATATTGGTGTTTGGAGGGATCACTTATAGAAATAAAACATTTGGAGTAAATAAAACAAGCGTCTACGATAAATGTGAAGGTAATTTAACAGTTGTTTTTCTTAATTTAAGATTTCTCATAAGTAAATGTGGTAATATACAAATTTATACATTGATCTATCTTCATATTTGTAGACTACTACGCAATTACTGAAAAGAAAACTCTTGAAGATAAATTGAAAAACTGTGGGGAGGAGCTCTTAAATGATATGTGGCAATATCACGTTCAGAAAGACCTTTGGACTCCAATAAGTTACGATTATAATAGAGACACATAAGCTTAGTTGATTATTCCTACCATTCATATTTAATTCTTCTTAAATTATATATTTCAAAACTCGTTACGGGCATGCTGGTGTTCATATAGAAATAGATGATTGAAACACAATATTGGATGTTACAAATGGGACTGTCTTTAGAAGAGAATTCATGTATATTTATGGAGGGTTTTCTTTTGAATGTACCGCAGCTTGCAATGACACTTGGAGGTATGAAAATTTAATAATGATAATTATTTCATATTTAATATTTTTGTATTTAAGTTAAAATAATGAAATCCCGATCGGTCCATACTCGTTTTACCCAACTTCAAAGTCAACTTGGGTTGATGTTGGTAATTTTTGGTAGGAATTTCTCATTAATATTTTAAAATAAATTTATTTAGGACCAAATTGTCAGCTGATGGCACAAATAATCCAGGGAAGAGATGGAGACACAATATGATTGCTTACTAGAAGTTCAAAGACGACTATAACTTATTTGAAGAAGTAATTTTATTCATTATTTTTCAATATTGAATAACAGCATTTCATTTTCTTGTTTGGTGGAGTAAACCTAAAGAAAAATTCTAATTTGAATGTTAATTAATATTAATAAGATTACAGACTTTGAATTCACTAGAAAAAATAGCCTATAATTAGCCTACAAGTTTCATGTATAAGCAGGATATGTGGTGATTTAATTTAATATCAAACTAATGGGAAGAAATAGAGTAATACGGTATCTCTCAGATCATTAGACATGTAGGTTATGATTGTTAAATTTGGAGGTTTAACTATTCGTTAAATCTTTTGTTAGTAATACCTAAAATTCTTTGTATAGATAAATTTATGGAACACTACATCTATCAATTAGCAAATTACAACTGATGAAATGATCTAAGATGACAAAAAAATACTAATATTTTGACTAAATAAGCCACAAATGCTAATGAGATTAAGAAGTATAACATCTAAATACCATCTCCTAGAATTTGACATTCCATGACTCTAGTAGGAAATCCTCTTGAGTATATTATGATCCTTGGAGGAAGCACATATGAAAATGTTACGGAATCAGGTGTAGCTAATGTCTTAAAATTTTTAGCATTTAATCAAGATTTGAGTAGTTAATATTATTATAAGAAGACAGTAGAAGACATGTAGGTGTTTTAAGTAAGGAGTTCAACATGGAATCAGGTTTTCACATATTCAGACATGAATCCTGAAGCTAGAGAATCCTCAACTTTAGTTACAGTCAAAGCTGATAGATTGGTGCTTTTATTTGGTGGATAATACGCTGAAACTCTATTTAAAGATGTTTGGTAGTTATGTCATGTTATACTTTCTTAAAAAAATACATATTCTTATTTTTGGTGAATACAACTTGAACACAAACATGTGGGCAAAGCTCAATGTAATTAATGATGTAGTAGTGAAAATAAAGAATTGTTCTACTTGCACTAACTGTACAAAATGTGATACTAAAGTTTTCAAGAGAATTAATTGTGCAGACTGTCATAATTGCACCTCTCCTGATGGTCCTAATGTCTATAAGAACCTGTCTTGCGAATATTGTGGAAATTGTGTACAGGAAAGGTACTTCGATTGCGTAAATTGTACAAATTGCAGTGATTGCTATAACTCAACATTGCTGCAAATCTTGATGGCTATTAAGGTCACACTATGGTTGCTAAAAAATCAGGTATTGTAATCTATGGTGGTGCTAATTGGGTTGGGACTAACCTTGATGAAACTGATTCAATCGAATATGATAAGGAAAAGTACCTAGAAAAATGCAGGAATGATTGAATAAGCGAATAGTGAAGTGCAGGGAGATTCATATCCTGATTTGTCAATAGAGGATATGGGCACAGCTATGTGGACTGATTAGTACAGAAAGACTAACAATCTAAAACAATAAAATTTATGTTTATTTTCTAATAACTATAGTATTATTTTTATATTTACTAAATGCTTGTTTTAACTCAGAGGTATATCCAGCTTTACCTAAAACAGAAAGACGTATTATTTATGGTGAAGATGTATTTTTCCTATCAACTAAAGATTGCTACTTGAATTGCAGCAACAATGGTCTATGTGCTCTTGGTAGATATACTTGTAAGAATTTGCATAGCTATTATAGATAATTAATCACTTTTCATAATAATTGCAATGAATGGTTATCACAGTAGTGGGTGTTAACTGAATAATTGCCCAAATAGCTTGTGTTTCGTAGATATAGATACAATTGATCCTTAATAGTGCTATTACTGCAGTTCTAATGGTCGATGTAATAATGGAACTTGTCAGTGCACTCACTTTTGCACTTATAAAGTAAAAATTATGCATTATTGGAGTGAATTAACTTATTTATACTATTTTATATTAAACTGAGGGTTACTTTGGTTCAGACTGCAGTCTAAAGGGTTGCTAAAACAATTGTTCGAATACTCCTACACACATCTATGGCACCTGTGTTTAAGATTTTCCAATAGGATACTGCCGTTGTAACGAGTGGATGAAACGAGGAGGTGATGATTGTTCCTACATTTTCTGCTTGAATGACTGCTCTGGTCGTGGGCAATGCAAAAGCGGAGAATGCATTTGTGATGCTAACTTCTTTGGAGAGGACTGTAGTGTCAATGTGGTCAATATAATGAATGGGGTAGTGATCAGAGTGATTTTAGCTTTTGTTGTAAGTGCTAGTTTTTTAGGCTTGATAATTTGAAATGACATTTTTAGATGATGTTTTGATTTTCCTTTTTGATTAATCACAGCATAGTATTTTAAAATTAGTTAGTTTACTTAATTTAATTGGTTTTTTTTTTACCTATTGGGTTAATAAATAAGAGAGTTGAGTAAGTATAAATTATTATTAGATAATATAATGTCCGCAAAACACAACAATAAGCACCACTCTAAGCCACTCAGCAGAGGTGAAAACATATCCCATGTCAATAAAAATAAGAAGGAAATCTAAAATGATGACAAACAAAGCAAAAAGAACAAGAAAACTCTCTTAATATGAAGTTTTAGTTTCTATCTATAAATAATTAATTTTATTTGTTTTCAATTAATGTCAAAGGATCAAGAGAAATTAAATGTTAATAAGGACTTTGCTAAGCGTTTTGAGCACAACAAGCGTCGTGAACTCCTTGAATAGGGAAAACAACTCTACGGAGAAAAAGCACTCAAATTAGATGAAGATGCGAGCAGTTTATTTTAGAAGTGTTAACTTTCCTTCTTTTTAAGTGCATAATCAATTATAATAAAACAAAATATTAAAGTATTTAAAGCAGTGAGGATGAAAGCGAAGAAGAGGATGAAGACGAGGAAGCAGATTTGATTAACCCTCACTTCGAGAAAAAATTCCTGGAAACTATCGCCATGATAAGGAATAATGATCCTAAGCTCAAGGATCTGAAGGAAGAGTTGTTCAAGGACGAGGACTTCGAAGACAATCTCGCAAGTTAAGTTCAGAAGAAGGACAAGAAGTTCACTTATAAAGATAAAATCAGATAAGACACCTTAAAGCACGCTCAGAGAGATGACAGATAAATTATTTTTCATTGTTAAGAAATTACAGTGATGTTGGCGATTCTGATAGTGACAATGATCAGGGCCTATTCCAGAAGCGCAAGGGCAACAAGGAAACAATTGCTGAGGAAGAGGACAGATTGAAGAAGGAATTCAAGTCGGCTGGTAAAGTGAGGGATGTCAAATCTAAAATGCAGATCTAAGACTCCTCAGATGAAGATCAAGGAAATGAAAGTGATAGAGACGATTTCCTTAAGAGAAAAGCAAACGGTGTAGAGGAGGAGGAGGAGGATAAGATTCCCGATAATATTGATAAAATACAAAACATGAGGAAAATATTTTAACAAATAATTAATAAACGGCATAGAAATAAATAAAAGTGAATCAAATACGCTTTAAGATAAATAAAATGAAAATATAAAGAACTTTATTTAGATGTTCGTATTTTATGATATTTACTGCTTTAATTATGAATTTTTAGTTTTTATTTATATTTATATTCCTGAAATCAGTTGAACTTCAACGAAGAGACCTATTTTGAAAATAAGTTCCAAATATAATAAGATAAATTAAAAATACATCTTCGTTTGAGAATAATCTAAAATCTTAATTTTCGCAGTTTTAAATTACTCAATTTTAAATATTCTTGTAAATTTACTTATTTTAAATTTTATTAGTATGATTATATCGAGAAATTTGAGTATTTACTTAAAAAAATTTGAGAAATTATTTACTTACTTTAGAAATAATGCCTGAAATATAGGCTTCTATAGCTGGATGTATAAAACTTTAAAGCTATAAACCCATTTTATTTATTATTTAGAGTTTTATAAGTTTATTCTGTTTTTTCTAATTAATTTAAACAATTATTTAATTTTAAAAATTCATGATTGATATTAAGCAGTTGAAGCTTGACTAAATTCTCAACAAGAATGGCAAGAAAAGAGAGATGAAACTAGCCACAGATGAGGACTTGCTTAAGAGGTTCTGGGGTGATGACAAATCCCTAGATAGTAAGGACAAGTTCCTTAGAAATTACATCTTGCTTGAGGGCTGGAAAGATAAGTTCAAGGGTGTCGGCAAGACCTAGGAGTAGATTGACAGAGAAGATGAGTATAGAGACGTGGAGATGGAGAAATTTTAGGAGAAGTACAACTTCAGATTTGAGGATTCAACTGGAACCTATATCACCACTCACTCCAGAGAAGTCCCTAAGTCTATGAGAAGAAAAGATGACACCAGTAAAGATAGGCTTCTCGAAAAGAAAGAAAGACAAGAGGATGAGAAACGCAGAAAGCAGGAAGAAATTAACAAGTTAAAGCAATTGATGAGAGCGAAAACTCTTAGAAAAAGCTGAAAAGGATCTTAAGACTGAATTTATCCCAAAGCTGTATGATAAGACCATGGAGAAGATGTTCTATGATAAGTACTATGAGTAGGAAGACAAAAAGGCAAAGAAAGTAGTTGGCAGAAAGGATTTGGACTTGAAATTAATGAATGATGATGATCATGCTATACTTAGTGATGAAGATGACCAAGAGATATTAGATGAATATGAACAGATGGAATTAGAAGATGATGGTGCTATTGCTTAAGTGTAAAATTCAAAATATTTTTATCAAAGAATAATGAATTAATGAAAATATACAATTTTAAAAAGTTCTAATTTATTTATATTTATATAATAATTATTTACCCGAATAAAAATAAAAATATATAATCAATAATGAAGGAAAAAATGTGATGAAATTTTTGAAAATAATTATAACTACGAATTTCTTAAATTAAATTTACGTTCAATTTTATTAAAGGAATAATAATTATAAATTAACTATCCAAAGATATTCTTTTTGTGGAATAGCGAGGATAAGATATAGAAGGCTAATGAACAAGAATTAGCCAAGTTAATCAAGAAGCAAGTGAAGGAAAATAAAAAGAAGAAAGATGAATTGGAGTTGGAAGTACTCGATAACTATGATATTAGGTTTGCATGCGATGGATGCAACAGAGCTATAGAAGCTGGTGATTACAGATTCGATTGCCCAACTTGCGATAACTTCAGTTTCTGCGAGAAATGCTACAAAAAGAACAAAAATTATTTGCACAAGTTCACTAGAGAGAAGATCCCTCCCTCCAACAAACCATTCATTGTATTTTAGTTTTTAAACCACCCAAGAACAAGGATAATCTCATTGAAAAAGCTTACATGTTCTGTCATAAATGCAAAGAATGCCTATTGGAAGCTTCAAAAAGAGTGTACATATGCAGAGAGTGTTCCAAAGATTTTGACGGTGGAGATGTGATGTACTTCTGCTTAAAATGCAAAGAAGCAGATGCCCACCCAGATCATAAGCTTGAGAAGCTCAAGGTCTTGCCAGGTTAAAATGATCAGGCAAAGTTAATGAAGAAAGACAAGGAAAAGATGTCTGAGGAAGAAAAGAGACAGTACTTGGACAACTTATTGGATGAGTACTACAATCTTGAGTTTGAAGATGTTATCGGAGGTGGTTAGATTAAAACTAGATTCAAGTACGTTAAAGTGCCATAAGCTGACTTCGGACTTACTGAGGATGTGATCTTGCTGCTTGACGATAAACAGCTAAATAAGCTTGTCTCGCTTAAAAAGTATAGAGCCTACATGGATAGCAAGGAACTAATGTTGAAAGAGGACGAGAGAGAAGAGGGTGAGATTCAACGCCGCAAACGTTTTGAAATTGAAGGTTCAGTTAACATTCACAGAGTCATCAACTTAAAGAAGCAGTACAAGCAAGAGCTTGAAGAGAAGAAAAAGTTATTAAAACAAGCCTTAATTACCAGTGTCAAACAAGAGAATGAGAAGTTCTTCAAGGGAAGTACTGCAGATAAGTATAAGTTTCAAGCTGCCTTAGAACTCAGCAAGAATAAGTTAAGAAAGCAGAAGAGAAAGGAGAGAGACGAAGACAGCGAGAAGGAAGATGGCGAGATCGATAACGATAGTGCTCAATTGATAGAAGACGAAAACACCAAAAAGAAGAGAAAGAGAATGGCATTATATGGCATTATAAAATGATTGCATTGTTTCACTCTTAATTAAGGATATTTATTTAGCTAATTTAATTAAATAATTAATAATTTATTATAATCACAGTAGAACATTCAATAAGTAAAAATTAACTAAATCACTCCCATACATTCTCATATGATTTAAATATTTTTAATACTAATGTTCCATAGAGAAATACAGATTAGCAAAAGGATGAATTGTTTGATAATTTTGCTGACATCAAGAACATGTGCGATACTCTTCAAAATCAACTCCAATCAGATTTTCTGAACAGTGATCACAAAAATGAAAGCTAGAGAAATGAGGTTTAAAATTAAAAGCATAAAAGTCATAAAAATAGTGGGTTAAGCAATTTGCTCAATTTGGAATTCAAAAGTGGCTAGATATTTCTAGAGGAAAACTTTACTCCACAGTCTTCATCTAGAAGTTAGCTAAATACTGTAAAATTTATCATATTGATGATATTTCTTAACGATAATATCTAAATTCAAGAAATAATTGGTATAATTGGTAAATTTAATTGGACTAGAATGTGTATTAATATCATTTATTTAATTTAGAGAACTGCATCTATGAATGTAATATAAATATAAGGTAATAAATTTTTGCAAAAAAAAAATGTTTTTGTATAGTAAAAATGTCATATGATTACTTATCCATTATAAGATTTAAACTATTTCTTTCTCGAATTTAACACAATTTTCTTAAATGTTATGTTTTATTTTACTTATTATGGAAAATTGTGAATATTTTTATTTAGTCACAGAGATAAGAACATAAATTAAGAAATGCAAAAGTTAAATACTTATGATCACGATGAAGATGAACTGATCTAATCCGAAACTATGTAGGACACTGTCAGTAAAATCTTTGGCTCTAATAAGTTGATATCTAATTACAAAAATGAAAAACCTAAAAACTTGGAGACAAGTTTATTCAGTAAGACACAAAGATTCCTTAAATAATGTGAATTCTACAAAGTCTCCTATCTCAAAGGGTTAAAATCTTGGGTTTTATTAGCTATCAAAATTTGTGAATAAATTCAAAAGTTTATCAAAAGCAGATTAACTTACAGCACGAACTTCTACTCAATTAAATTACCAAACAAATCCACTAAGATCCTCCTCAAGATCCCCTCTTAATAAATCAATTCATAGTAATAAATCAAACAATTCTTAACAATAACTTAGAATTAAGGCATAACCAGATGCACATTAATATAGCACACAGACTAAATTAAATACCTCGCTATTGACAAGCTCATCAACTACATTCAAATATTCTGATAAAATTTAGAAATTATAGTAGCAGCTCGAGTCACAGTTTTACTCTAATAAATCTTAGAATTCATAGAAAAATAGCAGCACTCCAGAAGTTTCTACTAAATTCTCGAATTTAATAACAAAATAGAAGGCGCCCTAGTAGAAAGAGGTGCTTGATGTTTCTTAGACTGAACTTTAATAAAAGAGATAAATAGTTTCTAAATAGTAGCAAACAAGATAAAATTCAGTGTCTAATGAAAGGAGATTGAATAAATCTCTCAGTAAATTACCTTAGCAATTACAAGCAAAACAACAAACCTCAGTTGTATTAATATATATTTTTTCATATAGATTGGCTATAAATTGACATTTTCTGCATAATTTAGCTTACTAAAATTCTTACTTTATAATTTATAATAGTCGCTTAAGATTAAGAAAGCTAAATGTTTCTAGAAAAAATAAGAGAATAAATCTAGACTTTAATTTAGACAGGGAAAACACTTACAATAGATGAAATAACGTAAATTCAAATGAAAAATTATTATAACAATAAGAATTATTTTTGTTTTAGCTAAGTGATTAAATATTGACAGTAATGAGTGTATTTAAAGACCTCAGAAGTTTGTAAGAAATCACTTAAATTTTACAAAGTCAACTATCACTTTCAATCAAAATAAATGAAATTAGTACTCTTGAAATTATATAATTAAAAACTAAATTGGAAGAGAGTGAATCAGATAAGTAGAGAAGGAGTATTGAGTAAAATAGCGGCAATATCTTTGGGTTTTGAAATACTAATGAAGTTGAGAATTAAACAAGTAATTAGTATGTTGATGAAATAAACTATCTCAAAGATTAAATCTAGGATTATCAAATTATGCTTTACAGAATTTTTTACTAAAAATATAATAAATATACATCTTTTCACAATTTCATATTATCAAACACAAATGAGTTCATAGAAGAAGATATTCGACAAAGAAAAGTATCTATTTATATACTTTAAGTTCATTCATTTACTTAAAGTACTCTCTTGAGCATTAAATTTAAAAACACAAAGATACACTTTTGAAGATCTAAGACCAATAAAAGCTGTACGTGGAAGATTTAAGAACAAAATTCCTGCAATCTTTTCAATCAAAATTTGAAGAGCTAACTCTCCTTAAAGATAGAGAACTCTCTTCTTTGAGAGATTAGAACTACAAAGAAATGGTTGTATTTAGAGATCACTGTGAGAAATGTGTCTAGGAAATGATACAGAAAATTGCAAATATTCAAGAGAATGCAAGGAGCATAATCAGCAAGTATAATAACAAGTAAATCGACGAGTACATTTAACTACAAATCAAACGCAAAGCTGTTTTATCTTAATAATAATCAATTAATGCATCAAATTCAAATTAAAGTGAAGCGAGCTTGAACGGGTAACAATCAGGCTCTTAGAAGAATTTAGACTTAGACATATATGTGGAAGCTTTGCTCACACTGTTGAAACGAAAAGACATTGAAGCATATGACTTAATGTAAAAATTAACTTAGTCTGAGCAGATATAAAATCTATGTGATGCATAAAAAAGTGATATCGAATCAAGATTTACAAAGATGAGGAAATAAGTCAGGGGATTTGTGATGTTATGAATAGTGAAATAATTAATGGATTTAATATCCCTAAAACTATTATAGAAGAATTTATTTTACATTATAATGAATTCTAGGGTTTAGAAACAATCTGGTTATCGTAAAGTATAGGCTTTAATTTATTTTTATTTGAATTCTTAACGAACTTCATTCTATTATATTTAAAAAAAGATTATTCAATTAACAATATAAAAAAGCAGATATTTTTTTTAAAAATTAAAAAAAGTTTTTGACATTTAAATTAAGAGATATTACATACAATATTGAGTTGGTTTAGGAAGACAACTTAGCAATTCAATTAGATGGAATATCTAAAAAACTAGAGAAAATTTATAACTCTGAAAAATCTCACAGCAAGCAACATTTGATATGAAATAATGCCAATTAATTTCTTAACTTGTTTATTCAGTTTTACTGCTATTAGAAATGATGAAATATCTACCAAAACATATTATCAGTTTGTTTTTAAATTTGATACAATTAAAAATGGATAAATCATTTAAATCAAAAGTGCTCTTACTTAACACATAGCCCCCTATAGCTCAAACCAAACTCTCCTCCCCAGTTTAAGAAAGCAGTTCAAATTCCATAGCTTAGTAAATTGCAAAACTGAAATTACTTTGATAAGCCTAACAAAATTAATAGTCATAACAAAAGCAAGGCAATACTAGTAATATAAATTATAATAGTACTTTTTAATAAGACTAAAGAGGGAAAGTTCGCCAAGGAATTGGGCTAAATTTACCTTTGAAGGGAATAACAAGCTCTGATAATAGGAAATCAGCAAATTATAAGAAAGCAAGTCAAAAAAATAAGACCACTGATTTAATGTCTAAATTCTTCAAGTAAATCACAGCCCCAAGTCAAAAGAGAAAAGGTGAGGTGAATGATGGTGATTAGAGCAGTGACTCTGAAAATGATAGTTCTGAATAATTTGAGGAAGATAATTCATCTGAAGATTACGAAATCGGAGAATAAAGCGTTAAAATCTAAATAAACTCCTATGAACTTGAGAGGTATTAAAAGACTGACAATTTTACATTCGGAAAACTCTTAAAGTAAGGAACGAAAAAATATCAGAGCAAAAATTATCATAGAAGGCAGTAGAATGAGCAAGGTGCAATCAAAAGTATGCTAAGTCCAGATAGTTCAATGACTCAAAAGTTTAGAAGTGGATTTTCATAATCCATTAAAATTGATTATTTAGATGAGCATCATTTAATGAATAAGACACAGAAAAATTCCAAAGGCTCAATTTTAAAACTTACTTAATAAAAGCAGCAAGAGTACCCAGACACAAAAATCTTAAATAGTAGATTTTTAAACCCTACATCTGGAAACAAAGAACAAAATTTTGGGAGAACTTAGACATTGTCTAAGAAAGAAATAAAACATATGAAAGATCTTGACAACTTACTTATTGGGTTAAGAAGATCAGTAAGTAAGCGAAAGATTGTGGAATAAAAAATAGAGAAACAATGATCCCTTCGATCTATGTCTAGTTTGAAAAACGAGGAATAGTAAGTTCATCCATCTATAAGCTTAAGTCCCATTTATTAGTAATAAATTATAGAGGGTTTTGATTAGCATCTTTAGCAAGTCTGATCTGAGTAGCTGATTTACAATGAATAGAAGACTTTAAAAGAATCTAGTAAAGCAAGACCAATATCTCCATCAGAAAGGTATTCTGACATAATAGAGTACATCTCAAATATCAAGAAACCTTCTGTACCTGATTTTGTCTTATAGTTTTATGAAAATACATTCTTAGATGAGCTGAGAAAAGAGAATGAGTCAGGGGATTAGATATATAGAAGGTACTGGACTAAATTCTTCAAAAACGCGATTAAAGATAACAAATATGAGAGGTTATCAAACTATATTAATTACAGGAATGATTAAAGAAATTAGCAAGTTATTGAATAGAAAAATAAAAAACATAGGAGAAAGACTAGAAAAATGAAATAATTACTCCGTAACCATTTAATGAACAATAAACTTTTCTTATATATATATAAACAATAATATATTATAGATTTACTTAAAGTAGTTCATTATCACTTTATACCTTTTATTTTTACTTTACTCATGATGAGATAATGAAAGATCAATGTTATAAAGTAGTAATGGAAAAGAAGACAAGCACAATAAAATTCGAAAATATAAACAACCGAAGAGGAGGTGCGATCCTACCTCCTAAAAATTTACTGGGAGTTCAAGAAAAATCCAATTTTAATACAAAGCGAGTAAGTTTTTTTGATTAAGCTGCTTTTAACAGAGATGGAAAAGGATGATAAACCGATAATCAAATTAGCAGTAGAGGAAGTAGAAATAAATCAGTGCAAAAGTATCAGGATTCCAATCAAAAAAGCCTAACATAAATATCAAGCATGTTAAATAACTAAAATAGAGACGTGAGTTAATCGCAAAGGATAAGGCGAATAGGGACAAGGTTCCCAAAAATATGATATCAATGAAATTAAGAGACTAATTTCAAATTAAGCCATTTTCTATAATAGGAGTAAGTTCTTTGTTTAATTGAATAATTATACTATTTTACTATAATACAATAACAAATGCAAGCTTAAAAGTTAAACATCGAAGATCTTAAAAATGAACTTAAACATATAAAAGAGCTCGACAAAGCTAAAAAACGAGATATAAATGAATTTAATTTTAGAAATTAGAAATTACTCAATTCCTTTCAAATTAGCTTAAATCCAAGTAGAAACTAAACATCTTAATATTCATAGAGCAACTTAAACTCAGTTAAATCATCAAAATCTAGAATTATGAAACTTTCTAGGTCAAAATCTAAACAGTCTGATGTTTAAATCAAAAATGACAATAAAAACACTAGAATTTAGGACTAATTAATTTTGGAATAATAAATACATAAAATGTAGAGTTATTTTAATTGCCTAAAAAGATAAAAACTTATTTCAAGCAAAATATGCTTTTAAATAAAAAATAGATAGTTTATAAATGACTTATTATTATTAATAATGGACTTTACATTTATTGCAATATTATTTTATTTCAGGTTTTTGAATTTAATTTAATTAGAAATTATTGATTTAATTCGAAGCGTAGATTTTACAGTTTTAAATAGTAAGAGCAAGTTAAATGAAAATCAATCGAAAGTCAAAATAAATAAAAAGATTTCTCAAAATTTTAGCAGAAAAAGATTATCACTTCTTTCATAAAAACAGCTATCAAAGAGCATAAATAAAATCATTCTTCCTGTTAAAACGTCTTAGCAATCTTTTTTTTTATTAAATTATTTTAATTTGTCTTTTAAATTAAAATCTACTTCGAAGATAGCCCATCATCGTAATTAACTTGACAATACCTAAGCATTAAACAAAAATTAACAGAATAATCAATTATTATACAAATAAACCTAGAATTCTTAACAAATTAACTAAAATTTAGGATTTAACATAAATGATATCAAACCTGTAAACTTGGCTAATCTGAAGAAAGAAGTTAAATTAAATTAAGATTTTTAAACAGTTATGCCAAGTGCAGTTAAACATAAATTGAATTTACTAATAAACACAGGAAATTGAGATAAATTGCACAGCCATAGTTGAAAGTATAATTGATACTCCGATATAAATAGAAAAACTTGATAATTAATCTTCACTGAGCCAAAATTAGTATCCAGATTCTGATGGAATTCTTGGAAGTTAAATGCAAAAACTAGTTAATTTAGCGAAAATCGAAGAATCATCATAAAGCGATAAAACATTTCTACATCATCATCCACTTTAGATTTATAACTAAAACTATTCATAAATTAAGATTTCTGCCTTGACCAAATATGAGAATGGATACCTATAGAGATAGCACTCAAACATACTTACTCATGAGAAAAAGACTAATAAACTAATCTAAAAGTAGCTCAATCAAATAAGCTGAATGAAGCAAGTTAGATAGCGAAGTAGCATGTATGAGATTAATAATTAAAACAGAGTTTAGTACAATAAGAATGATGGGCTATGGGGAAGCATCCTCCCCCCAATAATGTATATTTTTCATTTTGTAGTCTGATAGAGTTTTTAACGCTGAGTAATAGTAGCTGGTAAACATGGGGTGTGCGAGAAATAGTTTTGGAGCTATGGCCTCATCAAAGTCCCTTTTTATATATAAAAATCATTATAAATTTGACAAAAATTCCCAAAATTTTCACAAAATTTAATTTCTCTAAATTTAATGATTATAGCATTTATTCTATAGATTGACAAAATATATCTATTTAATTATAATTTTATAAAGAAAACTTTAATTATATTTATATATAATATTAAATACAAGTTAAAAAGATTTTTAATTCATTTTATAAAATTATAATTATATAGATATATTTTGTCAATCTATAGAATAAATGCTAAAATCATTAAATTTAGAGAAATTAAATTTTGTGAAAATTTATAAATTTTTATCAAATTTATAATGATTTTTATATATAAAAAGGGACTTTGATGAGGCCATAGCTCCAAAACTATTTCTCGCACACCCCATGTTTATCAGCTACTATTACTCAGCGTTAAAAACTCTATCAGACTACAAAATGAAAAATATACATTATTGGGGGGAGGATGCTTCCCCATAGCCGAATGATGATATGTAGTACGAAGATAATAATCCTACTTTTTATGATGCATAATTAATGACTTAAAATTAAAGTAACTTATGCAATTTTAATGCAAAATAATATGCAGAGCAAAACTAGGTGATTTAAATTAATTATCAAGAAAAGTTTGAAAGAAACTGGTTGTAAAAGAAATAATCAGTAAATGACAATAAAATGAACATAGAAAGATTGCCTTATATTGAAAATGGAATAATATTCAAGATGCATAATAAAAACAAGTCAAGTAGAAGTGATATCTAAGTTAATACATAGTTTAAGTTTAGTGATTTTGATGAATCAATCACACCACTTTGCTAATAGTTAGAGTTTTGAATTGATAATAATTTTAATTTGATTCAAAAATTACTCAAAATAAGTGGAATGAGACTTACAATATGCAATGAAATTAATTAAGTTTAATTATTCCTGACACAGAATTATCTAGGAATTTTGATCGCAAATTTGATTTAATGTATTGCGAAAATAGTGGCAGTTGAGTATTTTCTGATAACTATTATTTAAAAAAAACTGGGTTTATGTTTGTTGTTGTTATAGTTATTGTTGTTGTTATTGTTATAGTTATTGTTGTAATTTATAATTAAATAGTTAATTTTAAAAGTGATTATTATTGTGTTAGTTAAAAGACCGAAATACTAATGTCTAAAATTCATATTTTTTAGAATAACGAAAGGCATTTTCGTGATATTTTAAATTGGTTTCTAAAAAAAAATTAATATTCAAATCTAATATTGGAATAATGAAGATTTCTTATCAAAGTAAAGCAGGCTCGTTTTCTTCATCAATATCACTCTCTCTCTTGAACTTTATTGAACGATTTTATGCTAAATCGCTTCTTACTTAATCTCTTTGGGTATTTCTTATTTTATTTATTCTTGTATTTACTGATTAATATCTTTATCTATAGCAAAAATGAACTAACTATTTTAATTATCTGTATTGGCATTTTCTTCTATTTAATCACGACTCTCTTACTCTTATCTCTGCCTCTTCTTCAAAAGCAAATCACTTATCTTAACTACTTTCCTTTATACAGGAACTCCTCCTGCTTTCTTTTAATCGTCATCATCACTGTCAACATCCTAGCCTTCACCCTCTCCTATGACCAACTATTGCAAATTGCACTTCTGAATTCTTTATATTGAGGTACAATTGCGAAAGCCAATACATCACTGTAAATTTCAATAATCACACTATAGTACGCGTGTCTTAAATTAACTGGATTCTTCTTGCCATCAATAGATTTAAACAGAAAGTCTAAGTATTAGGCTTTGTCTTTACATTCATTGTCCTTCTTTTTGAATTCTAAGCACCAAGTACGGTAATTAGCTTCTGTTAATTCTTCATTTTCTTTGAGATGTGGGAAATACTTAACATAAATGTTTAAATTTTACAATCAAAGCATAATTATTAATATTCTTGTGGAGGATGAATAACTAAAAATTTCCCAAAAATTCTCAAAAAATTAGAGCACCAATTAATCTCCTAAAATATCTTCTCTCTCCTCAGCAAATTAATCTCAAGTTGGTATGTGTAATAATGCTGCCGGTAAATTTTCAAGAACTCTTCATGAATCCAGGAAGGTATTATAATTTATAATAGTAGTAAAATAATAAAGATAGTATTGCTAAAATAGAATTGAATCGGGGAAATTGAAAAATAAATATATAACGTTAAATATATGAATAAGTAACAAGCAATGGGAGGCATAGACAATTCGAAGTAAAAATTTGATAAATTCTCTATTATGAATGTAGAAAGTTCTTACTGTATTTAATTAATTAATATGAATTATGTAATGCAATATAATTTGATAATGAGAATTAAGAAACTTTCCGCTCAGGCTAATTTCTTAATTGCTT
>ARYC01007644.1:0-30872 GCA_000711775.1 Oxytricha trifallax
TTAAGTCTTATTATAAGAACTGATGAGTGAGTGTGTTAAACATCGATTTTTAGGGTTTTCAGGCAGCAGGAGAGGGTCAATGAAATTCTTGAGGTGACCTGGAATTAAGCAAATCCACTAAATTTGGGCTCCTGATCAAGAGTGTGACACCGGAACACCAGATATATAGTCATTTTCAAAAGTTATAGGGGGGTCAATTTGTCCATTTTTTGATCTTTTTAATTTGGCCCAGGAGCCGAACCCTTCCCCGGCAAAACTCAACTTGCAATTTATATTTCCCAAAAACTCCCGAAAAGATCATTTCTGGTCATTTTGACCTCGCTGAACACGAATATAAAATCAGAACTGACTTATCTTCAAAACGCGCAAAGATAAAAGCATTTTAAGTTTTATTATAAGAACTGATGAGTGAGTGTGTTAAACATCGATTTTTAGGGTTTTCAAGGCAGCGGGAGAGGGTCAAGGAAATTCTTTGGGTGATGGAATTAAGCAAATCTACTAAAATTGGGCTCCTGATCAAGAGTGTGACACTGGAACAACAAATATATAGTACTTTTCAAAAGTTATAAGGGGGTCAATTTGTCCATTTTTAGATTTTTAAAATTAGGCCCAGGAACCGAACCTTTCCCCGACAAAACTCAACTTGCAATTTATATTTCCCAAAAAACTCCCGATGATATTTATTCTGGTCATTTAATCCTCGCTGAACATTTATATAATATCAGAATTAATTTATCTTCAAAACGCGCAAAGATATAGGCATTTGAAGTTTTATTATAAGAACTGATGAGTGAGTATGTTAAACATCGATTTTTAGGGTTTTTAAGGCAGTGTGAGAGGGTTACGGAAATTCATGAGATGACCTGGAATTAAGCAAATCCACTAATTTTGGGCTCCTGAACAAGAGTGTGACACGGGTACACCAGATATAAAGTCATTTTCAAAAGTTATAGAGGGGTCAATTTGTCAATTTTTTGATTTTTAAAATTTGGCCCAGGAGCCGAACCTTTCCCCGGCAAAACTCAACTTGCAATTTATATTTCCCAAAAACTCCCGAAAATATCAATTCTGGTCATTTTGACCTCGTTGAACACGAATATAAAATCAGAATTAACTTATCTTCAAAACGCGCAAAGATACAGCCAATTTAAGTTTTATTATAAGAACTGATGAGTGAGTGTGTTAAACATCGATTTTTAGGGTTTTCAAGGCAGCGGGAGAGGGTCAAGGAAATTCTTGAGGTGACCTGGAATTAAGCAAATCCACTAAATTTGGGCTCCTGAGCAAGAGTGTGACACTGGAACACCAGATATATAGTCATTTTCAAAAGTTGTGGCAGCTCAATTTGTCAATTATTTTTATTTTTAAAATTTGGCCCAGGAGCCGAACCTTTCCCCGGCAAAACTCAACTTGCAATTTATATTTCCCAAAAACTCTCGTTTATATCAATTCTGGTCATTTTGACCTCGTTGAACACGAATATAAAATCAGAATTAACTTTTCTTCAAAACGCGCAAAGATACAGCCAATTTAAGTTTTATTATAAGAACTGATGAGTGAGTGTGTTAAACATCGATTTTTAGGGTTTTCCAGGCAGCGGGAGAGGGTCAAGGAAATTCTTGAGGTGACCTGGAATTAAGCAAATCCACTAAATTTGGGCTCCTGATCAAGAGTGTGACACTGGAACAACAGATATATAGTCATTTTCAAAAGTTGTAGGGGGGTCAATTTGTCAATTATTTGATTTTTAAAATTTGGCCCGGGAGCCGAACCTTTCCCCGGCAAAACTCAACTTGCAATTTATATTTCCCAAAAACTCTCGAAAATATCAATTCTGGTCATTTTGACCTCGTTGAACACGAATATAAAATCAGAATTAATTTATCTTCAAAACGCGCAAAGATACAGCCACTTTAAGTTTTATTATAAGAACTGATGAGTGAGTGTGTTAAACATCGATTTTTAGGGTTTTCAAGGCTGCGGGAGAGGGTCAAGGAAATTCTTGAGGTGACCTGGAATTAAGCAAATCCACTAAATTTGGGCTCCTGATCAAGAGTGTGACACTGGAACACCAGATATATAGTCATTTTCAAAAGTTATAGGGGGGTCAATTTGTCCATTATTTGATTTTTAAAATTTGGCCCGGGAGCCGAACCTTTCCCCGGCAAAACTCAACTTGCAATTTATATTTCCCAAAAACTCTCGAAAATATCAATTCTGGTCATTTTGACCTCGTTGAACACGAATATAAAATCAGAATTAATTTATCTTCAAAACGCGCAAAGATACAGCCACTTTAAGTTTTATTATAAGAACTGATGAGTGAGTGTGTTAAACATCGATTTTTAGGGTTTTCAAGGCTGCGGGAGAGGGTCAAGGAAATTCTTGAGGTGACCTGGAATTAAGCAAATCCACTAAATTTGGGCTCCTGATCAAGAGTGTGACACTGGAACACCAGATATATAGTCATTTTCAAAAGTTATAGGGGGTCATTTTGTCCATTTTTCGATTTTTTAGATATTTTTAAAATATAAAACTTTTAATAATTTTATATTAGACCATTTACATTTATAAACGAATTATATTTTATATTATGATTTTTTTATTTATTCTTAATGAATTTTTTAAAACTGATTGAGATTTATTATTCATTTTATTTCAAAACCCTTAAGATCATCAATATTTTTATTAATTTGTATTAGAAACTGTTGATTTTCTTTGTTTATCTGTTTAAATTTCTAATGGAAAGCAGTCTAAGATATTTATATTAATTTTCAATCTCGTTATTTACTTATTGAATGTTTGTGATTCATCCATTTATTATATAAATATAATAATATAAAAACATACTTTAATATTTTAATAGCTTTTTTCATTTATATGGACTTCTTATTTTACCTATTGCGTTATTTCTTATCTATGTTTAAATAAAATCTTTTTATTTTAAAGTGCATATATGTATATTATATTATTGTAGTAATCGGTTTCTTAAAATTTTTCCTTTTAAATTTAAGATTAATTCTTATTACAATTAAAATAAAGTTATATGTAATTTAATTTAATTTTATTGAGACATTATAAAAATTAGTTTGTGGATAAAAAACTATCATTAAAAATTAATTTTTTAATAAAATTTTTTCCTAATAAAAAATTAAAAATCTATTTAAATATTAGTAAAACTTTAAAGAGAATTTTTTTTCCTTTATTTATATAAATATTAAGAATTATGTTTTATAGGTTGATACTCAAAAACATTAATTATATGTTAATTAAATAGGATATAATTAAATTATTAATTAAATAATTAATTAATGTAAAATGCTTATCTTAGGTTTGCTTGTATACTGTTACTCTATTTATTTATTAATATTTAATTATTAAAATAATTTTAATATAAAATCAATGAAAATGGAGTTATAGATGGAAACTATAAGATTTCCATTTTTAAAACTAAGAATTTTTGCTGAAAATTAAAAGAAAGATTTGAAAAACAAATCATAACTATATTAATTCAGAATAAGCATATATCTTGTCAAAATAATTATTTACTATTCTAAATTGAATTAATTACCATAAATAAGATACATAATATCAAAAATAAAAAAATAGAAAATGTAAAATATAAAAGAAAATTGCCTATAAATATGTATTATAACAATAAAACAAGTATTGAGGATTTTTAATATTAAAATAATATTTAAAATAACGAGTAGCTTATTTATTGGAAAAGAAATTTAGTATTAGTTTTATTTTCTCAGATTTAAAAGATATATCCTTGGCTGAACTGCGTAATATTGAGAGAAAAAACGTGTTAATTTGATAATAAATGTTCATAACTAATTTCAAAAGTCATCAGTTTTAGGGTCTTATGATTGAATTTAAATGTTTTTGCTAATCTTTATCCCACTTATTAATAAATTACCCATCCGCTCTGTGCCCTCTATACTTTGAGAAGCAGAAAATGTTATTACAGATTTCATAAGTTTGATTTTGAGATTTGAGAAATATAATTCAAATAGAATAAAATTCTAGGGAATTTTAGCTTATCTCATTGTTGCGTTTTAATTACCTTCATGCTGATCAACTCCCCCCCTAATTTTAATTTTTTTTGTTTGTTATTTATTTAGCTTCTTAGAGAGTTATTCCTAAAGTATTGCTTTAGTTATCTTTTGACAAATTCTATCTGAAGATTAAATTCAATTGAAAATTGATAATCACACAAGCTTTTATAATATTCAACACTTTATTTCATTATCTCAATCTCATATTTTTTTCTTAAAATTTTTAAATGATAGATCTATGATTCAACCCACATAAAATAATCAAAATGCTTATAAAAGTAAAATAAACCTTTTTAATTTTAATAGTATCTCAATAAAATATATATTTTAATATTAAAATCTTTTTGTTTTTAAAAGATAGACTAGTCACTACATATTAGGATTATGTATGATATGACTTTTTTAATAAGAAAGAACATATGTTTATTTATATTTTATTCAGTATGGGATATACTAAGGATAAAACATATGATCCTTTGTCAATGTACTAAGAATAATCTTTTTTTTATCATCAACAATAATCTATTTACATTAAGTTATATTAACATCACAAGATTAGTGTGAATAAGTAATAAGCAAGTCAATTAAATATTTTGTTGCATTATATTATTTTAAAAATCAGTCTTTATTATCCTTAGTCTGGCATGCTTGAAGTAGAGTAAAGAATCATCAAAAAAAGATTTACTCGATACTTTTAATGCCTAAAAGCACTCAGCATCTTTTAATACTGATCAAATTACATTAAAAATATGATATTTCTATTTTTCTGCAAAAATAGAATTGAAAAATCATGAGGCATCAAGTTTCTCAGATTATAGAGTTACAAGTTGTTCTGTTTGTTTGGAACAGCAATCTACTGAGAAGTCAAGGAAATTGCTAAGGATAACACAGCAGCAGCAGATCAAGCAATCACTAGGAAAATACAAGTAAAACTGAGGCGAATTTTTAATGATTTAAGTAAAGCCTGGGGTATTGAACCACTTCATGTTAGATTTTTGTTGGCCTTTTTTTTACTCTTTGTTATATTTATTAAAAAACAATAATCATTATTAATTCTAATTTAATTCTTAAAATCAAGTATTGATAATATTTATCTGCATACAAAAAGAACTCATATTAATATATAAATAGTGAAATGCTTATTCATGTTGTTATACACTTAATTTAGAAGCTTGAAAAGAGAATCTCTCAAATAAAAGCATTTGTTCATTCTTGAAAAGTTGTAATGAAATTAATGATAAATTATTGTAAATGAATTATAATTAAGAAAACAAGGTAATAGTTTGATGAATCTTAAAAAGCAGTTATTAGAGTTAGGCAATTATTATTGATGTAAATTGTTATATTAAAAAACAAAACTGTCATTACTTTGATAATTAAATAATAATAATAATATGCTTGATAACAAAATATAGAATTTTATTTAATGCTTTTTCATTGATATAGAATATAAAATTACAAACTTCTGTGAATTAAATAAATGCTTTTATTATATATTTTAGTATATCTAATTCTGCGAAGCAAATATATAAATCTATACAAGCAGTATATAATATTGAATTAAGTGTATAAAAGTGAGACTAAAGTGTATTGGCTTCATCTTAGTTTCAATTATTTATAATGAAGTTGTTTTCTAAGAGATTACTATTTTCATTAATCGAGTATTTTGATTGTACTTACATAAAAATAGCAAAATATAAGAAGTAGATATTATAATTTTTGAATTAAAAGTAGTATAAGGTAGTAAATTACTTTTTTATATATCATTTAACCAAATAAACTCTCTTGTTCATTTTTGAATAGAGTATTAGTATATTTTTAACATATAATAAGTTTAAGTCTAATTTTAAAGTCACTTAAATTCATTGTTTGCATGTATATTATTCATAAACAGGCAAAATTTAAATGAGCCTATTAGTCATTATCCTATATATAATCATTATTATTTATTATTGATTAAAATATGATAATTTATATAGATTAAGTATCATTATTTTGATGCTTTTATTAAACAGTTCTTTATATAAATTATTTACGAATATTATTCTAATCTATGAAATTAGATGAGGAATAAGATTGATTATTGTTCGCTCTAATTTATCAATGAGTTCTTCTATTTTCATGATCTAAAATGACAAACTTAAATTTAAAACAGTTTTTTTTTAAGAATATGAAGAAAAAAATAAATTAACTTCTATTTTACTTTAACAATATTTAAAGAAAATGAGTGAAATAGACTATTAAGTAAAAATGTTAATTGATATAAATTTTACTAGGATATTATAAATTTTCAGTAAAGCCTTTTGATTCAGTAATTACTCCCTGTATATAATTTTACTATCATAGCATTTTTGAAATAATATGAGAATTATAATTTACATCTCAGAGGTGGAAAATTAAATGTTGCCATATTAAATTTAATTTAATAATTTATAATCGAAATTAAAGGTTAAATGTTTAAATTAATGTAGATTGTAATCAGTCTCAACTCTAATTAATATCTAACCTGGCTTATTTTTAATTAATATTTTTGATATTTTTATTTATTATTCAATTTATTATATCTATTTTATATTAAGCTGCGTTGAAGACTGACTATTTAACTAAATTTATTTTTCTTTAATTTTAAGATTAAACAAATAAATTTGATTGTAACCCAGAGTTAAAAGAACCCAGAATTTAATCAAAAACTAAAAAGACTTATTCTTACTACGACTCGCTTACTAATAGTTTCTTACCCTATTGATCTGTTCTTTTTTTAAGATAAGAAAATCTACTTATTATAAGAAAGCAGCTTTTTTAATTTGGTTTTGTAAATTAATGTTAGAAAATAGTTAATTTTAGGTCAATTGTAAAGAAAATCATTGAAGTGTTTCCATTACCTTAAAATAAACTTGTGAATAAATCTCATATAATCCTCTTTAAAACAGCTATTTTTAAATTTAAACATTATCTCGACAATTTAGATTTCTACTAATCTAAAAAAACAAGTAGATGCTCTATTGAATGAGTCTAGTCAGAACACTAACCACAATGATACACTCAAAAAAAGGCACGCTTACTCTTATAAGTTTAAGAATCAGATTGATGTATTATGATTACTTAACTACAAATAATTTCGTTGCAATTAATTTGTGATAAGTTACATACATCAGTTACCTCACTTTGAAGTCCCATTATTCAATAGTCCTTTTTAATGACACTCAATCATATTTTATAGTTAAAGTATTTAATAATCAAGAATTCTAAATGACCTATTATAACTATATATTTATATATCAAAGCAACTGTTATTGTAGCAATGAATATATTGCAATTATTGGGAAAAAATATATCTGATTTAATTTAGAATTATGTGAGGGTAATCTTAATTATTTGATTCTAATATAGTAGATAAGGAAAACAAAATAATGTATTTTAATTATTTTGGTTATAACAAGTTTAAGATAATTTGTTTATTTTATTGAAAATTAATATTAAGATTTAAATTCTATGAGTCGTTCATGAAGATAAAAATGATATATTAGAGTCCTGCTGAATAAATATAAATATCATTATTTCTTTTTATTTGCTTATATTATAATGAATAATCAATCCGTCTTATATAGATTATATTATTCCTTAATTTATTATCATCATCATCATCACTATCATCATCTATACTATCACTTTTTCCCTCATTTATATTATCTTTGATGTAAAATTAAATAAGGATCTGAAGTTGCATGGTAGTAAAAAAACACCACTTTGCATCATATCAATGTTAGCCTATTTAATGGAGACTTTTGATGACCAATATGCCAAAAAAAGGTCTAAAGTTTACAGTTAGAATTTTATAAATATTTTTGGATATTTTAATTTTCAAATTAATGAAATAATTATTCAATTGATCTTGACAAAGTGAAATAAATCTACATCTATACAGTGCTTCATATTGGGTGTTAATTTTAACGATATACAACTTTATAATGGATCCACATTATAAAGTAATACAAATATTCACAAATATAATATTATATTATGATTATTTTATTAATCAAACAATCATGACATGTAATCCGAAAACTTAATCTACAATAGGATACTTAGTGTTACCTAGACCTTTCTGTAATGTATACTGATCAGAGCCTTTGCTTCCTTAACCTAGTCTTTTTAGCTAAACTGAAGTTCTTGTTGATCTATTCGTTAGAAACTACTGGTCAGAAATCGGAACCTTTCCTTTAGTAGGTATACTTTTCATTCTGTTGATTATCCTGGAGTAGATGAAATTTTTCTATTGCTTGTCATGAATAGTAAGTACATTGATATTGTTGATATTCAGTTTGTTTCTCTACTAACAGCTGAAACAACTCTTGAAAGTCCGAATAGATCATATCTCACAACTAGTGACCTTTACTTTTAATATGTTGTTTTTACAATATATTGATTGATGCGAGTTTACTAAATAACTTGTTGTATTAAACATAATTAATTCATTAATTCATCCATTTATAACAGAAATAGGGCTTTAGCTAGTAAGTGATCTACTTCATTCATGTAAATCGAAGAGATCAATTTTACAGTTCTGCTGGTGATCTTAAGCTATTTAGCAATTAAAGCGATTGAAACTGCATTACAACTAGGAATAGCTTTGTTGCAATTAAATCACCCAAGTAATGTACGTGGTTTTCCTATTTTGTCCTCAGTCTTAGGAGCTCTCAAACATTCAAGTAAAATAGTGTTTGCTTATAAAATAAATATTAAAGAATAAATAAGTAGTAGCTGAGTGTAGTTGTTAATTTTATTTAGTGTTATTTTATAGAGACTTTAGTTTATATGATTGAAATATTGCTTATACCAGCATTTCAATCAGAATTTGTGAGAAAGATCGCTCACCAAGTCATTATAAGCTTAGAAGATGATTTTGACTAGCATGCTCTCGATGATTACATCATCCAATTGATGTATTATGCTTCATCATTGGCTAATTTCAATACGGCATTTAAAAAAAAATAGTTCAAATAGACATAAGGAAGAGGAAGACTATTAAAATGATGATTTTAAATTAAAGTACTAATTTTTAATTTCTTAGAAAATAACGGTAGAGTATGTTTTAAATTGCTACCAATATTACTTAATATTAAATATATATATATTTAATATTAAATTTATAAATATTTATATACTATTATCTAAACGTAAAAGATAATTATAAAATGAGAAATGATTTCACTTCTTTGATGAATTGCATGCAATATAGAGAATATTAGTATGATGCTTTGGCAATTATTATAAAATAGCTCTAAAAGTATAGTCTAACCTCTCTGCAAGTTTACACACAAAGAACATGATAGGAATTAATGTTTAAGTAGCTGTTAAAGTGCATAAAAACTGTAGAATCTATTTAAACCTGCCATCTGCTATTTCAATACATATTAAATATGTAGTTGATGTTGTATATGATAGATAAAACTGAGGAGGAAAATGTGAAATGCTGAATTAAGTTCATTCATGAAGTAAGGATAACAGATCAACTCTATGTTACAAGAATGTCAATGAATTTTCATTATTCCGAAATGATAATTACAATTAGCAAGATTGCTTAATAAACAAGGAGGCGTGAACTCAAATTCACTATTTTAGTTAGCTTTAAACAGATATAAACTTACTAAAGCTAGATTATATTTTTGATAAAGCTCGAAAGCATCGAAGAAATTACAGAGATCCAATTATATTTAAATAAGTAATAATAAAATATTTTTAAAAAAATAATTAAAAAGAAATGGAAAAGAGCGGGGACTAGATGGAGGCAAAACATGAACAGCCAGGAGGCTAGAGGAGATTGCCAGTTTACATGGAAAAAGAAGAGATATCTAAACATAATAGCTTAACGTCGATGAAAGACTACTTTGAATGTTCAAAGAGAGGCCGAAATATTTAGCAAACAAATAGCCAAATAATTCAAGTCTAAGTTGAAAATAAAAATAAAAAATCATTAGACAAGTTCAGTGTACAATTGAAAAATAACCGTTAACTTCACTTTTATCAACTAATAAGAGAAATTGAAGGGTGTGCGAGAAGAACAGAGAAGTTTGATGAGAACTAAAGGAACAAGAGAAGATTAACAGTGATTAACAGCAAGAGATAGATCTCAGCATAATCAATCGAGCTAAGTATATGCCTTTAAAATGTGAGAGGAATAAACTCTAAACTAAAACAGGACCGAATGATGAGAGAAATAGAAGTCAAATAATTAGACTACATAGACCTTGTAGAAACGAGACTTCAGAGACTAGTTGGAATTAGAAACAAGAACATAACTCAAACCTAACTTGCGAGAAATGGTGGAGTCCTAGTATTAAACAACGGGAAATTCCATTTGAAAACCACCCAAACTTTTAGATAATACATTTCGTGGACTATACTGAATGTGGGAGGCTACCCATTACATATTATCACAGTTTACATCCCCCGTACTGTAACGACGAAGTAAAAAAGCAGTAAAACAGTCTTATGTATATGATAAAATCACTAAAACAAAAGTGTTAAAAACAAAGAATAATAGTCATGGGGAACTTCAACTTCCATATTAAAAAGTTAAGTAAAAGACTCAATAAGGATGGACTGAAAGAATCTATTCTATAAGGAGTAGAAACTCATACAAAAGGGAACTAACTTGACCAAATCTTTTCCAACGTAGAAGCAATTAGTTGGGAAACTTGTCAACTTAGACTAACTGATCACAAAATGTTACAAGTTAAGCTGAGGATTAAATACCAAGAAAATGATATAAAACTCTAAGAAGGAGAGTGATATAAGAATCTTGGTTATGAGAAAACAATGTTGGAAGGCATTTATAGAAGAGGGAAGAGAACTAACATGAGACGACCTTGAACAACCAATCCAAAAATGTTTCCAATACAAGCTAGAGAGACATCACAAGGAAAAGAATTGGTATCAACTACCTCCAGAATGTGCAAAAAAGAATAGAGTGGGAAAAATCAAGAACGTGTTCCAAGACACAAAGTAATAGTGGATAGACGATATTAGAGACATGGAACAATTCCTAGATAGAAATGATCTGAAAGAATTCTTCTATCTTGTGAAGAGACTCACAAAGAGATTAAAATAATATATACCAATAAAAGGATTGGCAATATTAGAAGAAAGAGTAGAATCGGGTGAATACACAAAAATGAAAGTAGGAGAGTTCTACAATCAATTATTCAAAGACGACATAAAAGGGAAGTCTGAATCTGGAGCAAATTAAGACATGGTCATGATTGACTAAGATAACAAAAAACCATTTTGTTAAAGCGTGGACGTTGAAAAGAGCTTTAAGGAGCGTAATTTTAACTAAGCCATAGGTCCAGATGGCTTCGATGGAAAATAATAATGAAATCAGAAAAGATATTTTAGACAGTAAGAAGCAGGATAGCAGAGAGGCTCAATACAGCAAAAATACCAAAGTACATTAAAAAAGGGAGATTAATTCTACTGAGAAAGAGTTAAGCCGATGTATATTCAGAGATATTAATCTATTATAATAAAAATGGGGAAACAGTTAAAAATTAATCAACTAAAATTAAACTGTAGCTATTTTGAAAAAATATTAAGTGCTTATTTATTTTTATTAATTAATTAATTGACTATGTGAAAATGGAATTTTTATTTTTTCGACTTTTCTGATTCGTTTGTATTTTAGGGCATGTTTTGTAGGTTAGGCATTTGTATTCATTGTTGCAACTTTTCTTGTGTTTTTTTTGTCAAAAAATTTTAGATATCTTCAGGATATCTTCCTTGAGCTATCTTCAGGATATCTTCCTAAGAAAAAATTAAAAAATAAATTTTACAGTATTAATAGCAGTAACAACAATAGCAATAGCAGTAGAATTAATAGCAATAGTAATAAAGTCATCAATAATTATTGAATTAGATTTTTCTGAAAATATCCAATTTTATTAAATTTCTCAGTTTTGAGAGCTTATGATGAAGATGACTGTTTTATAATAATGTTCTAAGCAACAAAAATATGCGATTTCTAAATTTTTAGAATTCTATGGAATTTCAGCAGATCAATAATTATTGATGACTTTATTACTATTGCTATTAATTCTACTGCTATTGCTATTGTTGTTACTGCTATTAATACTGTAAAATTTATTTTTTAATTTTTTTATAGGAAGATATCCTGAAGATAGCTCAAGGAAGATACCCTGAAGATATCTAAATTTTTCACACAAAAAACACACAAGAAAAGCTGCAACAATGAATACAAATGCCTAACTTACAAAACATGCCCTAAAATAAAAATGAATCAGAAAAGTCGAAAAAATAAAAATTCCATTTTCACATAGTCAATTAATTAATTAATAAAAATAAATAAGCACTTAATATTTTTTCAAAATAGCTACAGTTTGATTTTAGTTGATTAATTTTTAATTGTTTCCCCATTTTATTATAATAGATAAATATCCAACACCAGGGCAATTGTGATATACTCACATCTAAGCAAGATAGTGGAGAAAGTGATTATTAAAAAAATATAGGAGAGCAAGAGCGATCTACTCTCTTCTGGTAATATCAAAATGGGTTAAAAGAAAACAAGAGTAAACTCATTAACCTAGTAAGACTACTAGAACACATTAAATAGTCATGAATGAAAAGCAATAGCAGGGAGGCGTATCTATTGGTCGATTTACAAAAGGCCTATGATTCAGTCTGAAAGAAAACTAATGCCAATCTTGAGGAGCAAATCTAGAAATGAAAATGATGCTACAGCATTAGCTTTGATCGAGGAACTTTACAAGAACAACAATATAAAAAATGAAGGGGAAGAAATTTTAACCCAATGAAGTAGACTTTCTCCAATGCTATTTAATATCTACCTATAAGATGCCCTATACTCTCAATTAGAGCTACTACCACTGATAAGATAAGGCAAACTAATTGCATTTGCATATGATCTACTGATAAACATTAATGATCAGGAACAGTTTAGAAGAATACTAGAATGTTTCAGAAAGCTAGAAAATTAACAAAATATGAAACTTAACCAGAAAAAGACAGTATTCCTGAGTGATGCTGAGAAATTTGAAAATGTATTTTAAATTGAGAGAATTCATAAAGTAAAAGAAGCTAAATACCTTGGATTAAATCTTTGTTTGAAGACTTAACAGCTATTTAAAAACACTTGGAATGAACTAAAATAAAAATCAGAATTTTACTAGAGACTAACAAAGTCCAATAATCCAACAATCTGTGACACGATGATGATGGGGTAAATTAGATCTTTACTAAATTACAAATGCACTCCACTAGTAGCAGCCCAATTTGTTAAAATTTGTGAAATTGAGAAATTCGAGCTGAAGCTCAAGAGAATTGTATTCAAAACGTCAAGAGACATACCCAACAAATTATTATGAAATGTCACATAACTCAAAGAAACTAATACTAGTGAAATTATCCAAAAATTGGTTTTGAAGAATCTCAAAAAGAAAATAATGGACTTAGGACAATTTGCAAAGAAGAAAGAAGCCTCAGATAATAAAAGAAAATGGAAGAGCTATAACTACGACATGAGCCATTATTGTAACATCCACAAAGTCATGGTTGACTACAACCATTTAAAGAATTGCAATCTCATCAATGCGGAGACCCTAGAAGATTCTCTAAATAAATAAGGGAGAACAGATTAGTTGACATGGAAAGTCATGCTCAAATTGTGATTATCTCTAATATGATCTGGCTAGACCAGAGAATAAGGAAGCTGGAGCAACACGAAAACTATAAACCTGTGAAGAGAACCTTTAGAGCAACCTATGTCAAGAAGAAGGAAATGGAATATGATGAAGAGAAATTACAACAAGTTCAATTTACTTGAAAGTTTAAATGAAAGAAAACCCCAAGAGTATAAATAGATGTGACATCTGAGAATTGTAATAAAAAATTATTCACTAAAAAGAACTTCAAAAACTAAACAAAGACTAGATGGAGGAATCAAAATTCAGTAAACAAAAGAATGGATCATGGAGCAGAAGTTAAAACTATTAACTCAACAACAACCAGAGGAAGAGCAGGCAGGGAGAAGAAGCAATTCTGGTAAAAGGTTTTGGAGATCAGACACAGGAGTAGAGACCAAGAGGCCTTTGGAATTGGAGGAGAGGAGTAATTCAAGGTTCCTCTGAACAGACAAATGAGATTCAAGAGCAGATTCAGGATAGGGAATTCTAATCCTAGCAAGAAGATGAATCAGTCTCAGAAATAAAGGGAATAATTCGACAAACATGAGGATGCTTCAGAGTGTATTCAAGGAGACCCAATGAAGCTCAAGCACATCATCGATCTCTCTTAAGTAAAATGCCAAAGATTCGTCAAGAAAATCTATGTCAAGAAAGGGTGGAAACCAATGACCTCAAGAATGATCACGATTGTATGTTGCTCAAGTACCAGATCTATAGTTAAAAAGGCATTTATCAGAATATTCACAGATAGGGAAGACGCTAAGAAGAGAGGAGCTAGAGAAAGAGACTAATGGTCAGAAAGATAGTTGAGATACTGGGATGAGATTAACCAAGAATAGGATCATTCAGATTTAATCCCAGGTAACCATATCCAAGAAACTACAATGGAGAAGAGTCCAAGTTTAGTGGAAGAGGCACAGTTTACATACCAAAAACTTAAAGTGTTTGATTCTACACCAGTAATCATGGATGAGAAGGAATACGCCTCAAGGAGAAATATATCGGATAGACCAATTGGAAGATCGAGAATAAAAAATACTGGAGAAATCATGATGACATTTAAAGTGTTATCGTACCATAGGTCTGCCAAAGCATCGTTAAAACTTCCAGAACTGGGTAGTATTGAAGATCGACAAATGATCTAACAAGCTAGAGATATATGACTTAAGAAGGTAAATAGGTAGTTTGGCATTAATCCAGAAATTTGGGAAACAGATAAACGAAACAATGGAAGGGATAATGGGACCAGCATACAAAGTGGAAAACTTAGAGAATAAGCAGGATGTAAACTAGGTAACTTATCTCAAGAATGTGGGTTACAAGCATTGCTTATCACAAATCACTAAGCATTAGAAATTGTTGGAGAACCAATACTTCAGATATTATCCATGGACTGGTTAAACTTGTAAAGGTACTACTTTATGTTTAGCTTGGAAGTTGGGTATAACAAGATGGAGATTAGAAAATCAGAACTCACTATCTAAGAAGAAGAGATTGAGAAGAATATGGAACAGAAGAGCTTGCTTATTTGGGACTAAGTAAACTTGGAGATGGGATCACAGAATGCTAGACAAAGCAGTTAAGAAGAGAGTGGGAAGAAATGATATTGAGAAATGAGTGTCAGTCAAAACTAGAACAATAATTTGATAAGTTCGAAGGCAATATCAGTGAACTGAATGAGAGCATGTCAGAGTTGGAGAAAGTGCTACTTAGCAACAAATCTAGTCATCCACTAATTAATGAGGACAAACAAGAGACAGCAATGAAGTGGAAATCGACAAGACCAATCCAAGAGAAGCAACCGGAGATACAAACGACGATACTAGAAAGGAGGAATGTGCTATAGACAACTAAGAGGAATTGGAACATTTGATTAAGAAATGAGTGAGCTGAGAACCGCATTGACTTGCATCTTACACTTAGAATAACACTCAGTGACCACATCTATATATACGAAGTTTTTTGTATTTCGTACATTATTTACCTCAAGTTACTAACTAACTAGAATATAAAAAAATACATAATTGTTTCATAATCATGTTTAAGTAGGTTAATTCTTACATTGTTTTTAAAATGACAAGCCAATAATGAAATGTAGATTATTAAGGAAGAAGTTTGAATGCATGCTACTATCGCAACTATATGATGGAAACCTAAAAATCTTGTAGCAGAGTTATGAATAATGCAAAATCTGACACTAGGTTTTGATTATAATTAATTTTAATTGGCAATATCATCACTATGGTATTTCATCTGGGTATTTAAATATTTATAATAAAATTGCATTAAATTATATTAAATTTGGGCGTGTTGAAACAATTATAAATTAATAAACTCAAAAGAAGGCAAGTGGTGAACATGCACTGTGTGAAACTATTCGAGTGCATATAGGGGTAACCTCTCGGTAAAAGGAAACTGGATCGCCAAAATTCAAAGGATAAATATCTGATTATATAAAACTGGCTGGCTAAAGCTCCAGTATAAATTCCGTACATCTTTAAATAATAATAATAATAATAATAATAAGTTAATAAATAAATTTAAAAGTTATATAATGCAAAAAATAGGAAATTGTGATATAATCTTTAATACCCTTAGTTATCTGAATAAATCTAAAAGTTTGATAAATCTTAATGTTGGTTAAATTAGTATTTCAACAGCAAGAGAGTATAGTCAAGCACCCTTATAAAAAATAATGTAAGTATAATGAATTTATTGATTAGACTCTTATTTTGAGAGTAAATTTGACAGCTATAATCAAAACATTGTAAGCTGAAAAATACTCAAGAATATAATATAGATTATCTAATATATACAAAAATTTATTATTTAAATTATATTTGTATTTAAAAATTAAATAAAACTCAAATACATAATAAATTATAATAATTAATAAGAATTATTATATGATTTTTTTAAAATAGCATTTCAAGTTCTCTCTTTCCTGTCTATGAACATATTTAACGATACTAACCATTTAGTTGCTTTTAAAGGAAAATGCAAGCATCTTTTTCATCGCTTTCATTATTTTCTTCTTTGCCTACAGGAGTTCCGAACCTTTTACAAGTAAAAAATAGAAGGTAAAGAATGATAAATATCTTTACTTTTTTATTGTATCAGTTTGAAAATAAAAATCAACTTTTTTTAATTTTAAAGTAAATTTTTTAATAACTCGTATCAGCAGAAAAAATAATAGTTAAAAGACATGTTTAATGTCTTTCTTAAGATAGATACATTGGCTGTCTTGCATATCTCATTAATTTGAAAATATTTTTTAATCACAAATTCAAGAATGTCACTTGCATTTATTTATGACTAGCATCATTTACACTTTATTAATGCAAATATAGAATAATTAATTTAAAACAAAGCTATGGCACTTTGAGTTTTATTTAGTAATTGATGTATTTAATGAAACTATCATAACTTTATGAGACTTGCCTGTTATGCATTTCTAAAGGAACCTTTTACTGATTTTATAAAGGCATTATCACCAAGTATAAATTCCACTTTTCCACTACTCTTTTAATTTTATTATTATCTGTTATCATTAATTAGCAGAATAAACTTGTCACATCAAGTTTTTAAAGCTTCAGTTAAAAATAGAGTTGTACCAATCACCTATAAAATTAAATAATCATAGGTATGTTTAGTGTTACCAGAGTCAATTATATAATCGTTCTGCCTTAGAAAGACAGGGATTCTCTTTGGTTGACTACCAATACTTACTCTTTGATAGGCTATGATTATCATGAAAATTACTTCTTTATTACTTTATTCTTCCTTCTCTTAACTGTTATTAACAAGTTATATATCAAGCAAACTAGAGGTGACTGCTAAGTTAACAATAAATAATAGATTGGAGTATAATGGTGTCACTTAGGAATAGCTGGAGGAAGCATCGTGGATTCCACTAATTGCAATTGCGATAATAATGCAAATAGTGTCAGTTCATTTCTAATAATCATTAATTTAATTATTAAATAACGCACTTATTCATTCTATTCATTACATCCCGCTTTTATGTAAATTTAAATTACATTATTAGTTTAATGATCATTGTAACCTCTATTTGGGAATTTATCCAAAATGTCAGTCAAGGTTATACGAACAAAGTTATAAAAAAAATTTATGTATCTTTAATTATTAGAGCAGTTCTTATTGTTGTTGTTTTTATTAATTGCTACCAATTCTATTTATTTTATTGGATAAATACTCAATTTTAAAGAAAATGATTTTGTTAATTTTAGTAAACTTTATGTTTTATAAACAATTAAGAATAATTTAATTGAAATGATTTAAATCTTTAAGGTTAACTTGGAATTTCAAAATTTAAAATATATAATAATTATGAATCACAATTCAAATAATAATTTCAATGAAGTACATAATAAATAAAGTATGATAAAATTAATCAAAATTTCTCTAAAATTAGATTAATATTTCATAATTCAAAGAATATAAATTCATAAACAAATAAGATTCTACATATAAGTTTTTTAAATAGCTAATGATTTAATCTATAGATTATATGAATGAATACAAAAAAATTAAACAAATTGTAAATAATAGTAGCAGAAGTAAAATACTTAATGGTAAATTAAAATATGAAATGAAAAATCCGCGATAATTACGAAAAGTATAAATCTATAGAAATTAGTCTCCTTATGTGGTCATCTGCGGCTCCCTACTATCTATATTATAATTTAAAATTTCATTATATAAATTCTCCAATAGCTTGGGAGTTCAAAATTTTTAAAAAGTATTGTTCTTAGTTTGACTTATGAGTGAAGCAATTTCTTTAATATACTTCAATAATTAAAATAATGCTTTGAGTCGATGATGCTGTCATATCAAATTTGATATCTAGTTAATCAAATATTTAATGTCCTTATATTCATGAATTTTCTTAACTTAAATCTATAGAAGTATTGGCAACATGATTCATTCAAAAAATGTATTTAGTTGTTGGTGCCTCAATCAAAACCCCAAAATCCCTTAGTGAGGTTTATAAGTGCTTTAATTTGTAGGGTATAGTTGGGGGTCTTATTGAGATTAGTAGAGAAAAAGCAGGTTTTATGTGAATTTATTGTATATTAAATGATTATTAGTTGACCTAACTCAAACGAATTTAATTTGCTTGCCAAAGTTGTATCTCTTGAATCTGGCTGTCTTTAGTGGCTCAAGCATGTTGTCTAATGATTATCTAGGATAGTAAGGAGCTCTTACTATTATCATCTCGACTAAATTTCTAATTTCTTCACTTACATCTTCCTACTTTATATGTTTCTAAGCTAAGCAAATTGATTATTTTTCATGCTTTTTGCCAAAGTAAGACATACTTTTCATATCTCTCTCTAATTTAATAAGAGCAACTGCCCATACATCCCACTATACTGAACCATTGGTCCACTTCTCTCATATTGAAAAATATCCAGGTGGACCAATAACCTTAGCTAAGGTGATATTTTCTTACCGTGCTCTAATGAAATCGATGACAATTGCTTCTAAAGGGCATAGGTTCAACATAACATTTTCAGGCTTCAAATCTCTATGAACTTATCCAAGATGCAACTCTTCAAAACCCTTTATCATATATGATATAGAATATCATTCATATAATTTGGTTATCTGTTGTGATATAGATAGTCTCTAAGAGTCATTTCAGATTTCTTTAGTCTAAGTGCGATGAAACCTGAAAGGGTAAACCATATATACATACTCATCAACAACTATGAGCTTTACTTCGTTAGGCACGCTTATATTCAAATAATTTTCAATGCAACTGCTAAGATCAACTGAATTTAATGCAGGAATATATATAGCTCTCTCTTAGATACATCCTAGAAAAATATTTCCTGCAGGTTGATTCATTGTTTCAAATCGTTTCTGCCTCTTGAGCTTTTCCTGCTATTCTCTTTAAGACTCAAGAGTATTTGATTTTCTCTTTGCTGGTTTTAGTTATTTAGTCTCTATACATCTTAAATCAATAACTCACTAAGGTGATGCTTTCGCATATGCTTTTTAACTTTAGCTGAGTGAGTATATGACTTCATGCATGTCGTGCACTAATACCTGCCATCTACCTTTTCGTGCTTGAAATACAACTTGGCCTTTCCAGAATATATCTCTTTAATATGCCTCTTCAAGCTTTATTCAGTTGAGAAAAAATTTTAGTACTCTTAGTATTAAAATGTTTTTATTTTTTCTACTGACAGCTGTTATTTTTCTTCCTCTACATAATCAATGAAAGTTTAAACTCCTATCCCTGCGCACTCCTTTTGGTTTAAAATTTCTATAATAAAAACCTCTGCTTAAAATTCAAGAGCTCTTAGCTCTACCTCCTACTGAACATAAATAATTTCAGGCTTTTTAGTTTAACCAAAGTTTAGCTATGATTATCCTGTTCCAAGAGAGACTGCTTTATGATTTAAATTAGCCGCCATTTTTAAATTTAAATTTAAATTTCTATTATAATGTTCTAATAACCTCACAAACTATAGTTACTCAGTATCGTAGTTTCAATACCAACAATAATGGTTGATTTTGAAGTCTTAGAGATCATATTTATACTTAGTTTATAACTATAATTTTTCTAATCTCATGCTTAATATTTTTAATTTTTGTACCAACTTAGATAAAATTCAGGTTGGTACCAATTAGGTTTTGAACCATTTTGGAACTTTTCCACTAAAACCTCATTAGTTTAAAACTAGTTACTAATTAAGTTTTGGTACTATTAAATTGGTGCCAATAAAATTTAAACGGATTTAGTAAGATAAAATTTTTGGATAATAAGTGAAATGTAAAATTAATCTAGATTGATGATTAAATATATTTGATAAAAGTCTTAAAAAATTGAGATAAGTACAAAAGTAAAGAAAAAAGGGCAAATTACAATGATGAGATCTCAAGGTGCAAATATAGAAATCCCGCAAGATATTATGACTATACCGCACAGCTGTGCGGTAAATATGAAAATCTGGCCCACTTCATGCCACATCTGTCTTAATTCAGCCCTTTTATAGGGAAACCTCTCTGGGCTCTTAATGCCCCTTTTTAATAAATACTTAATTAAATATAATAAATTTAGGAATAATTAAATTAACGCAATTTATTAAATTAATAAATTACCTCAGAATTTAATTCTCTATAGAGAAATCCAATTAGGTTTAATATATTTAAGATTTAATTAAAAATTAAAACTATATTATTAAAATTAATATAAAAATTAATAATCTTTTAAAAATAGGACTTTATAGCCAAGTCTTAATTCTCTATTAAGAATGTGAATTAAGACAAAAATGCCTTGCTATGGGCTAACAAGTTATTTTATGAGCACAAAAGCGCATATTATTAGCGCTCATGCGCAAATTTAGTGACCCAAAATATCTTGGGTTATTTCATTTTATACATTTTAATATAGCTTCATTGAAATTTACTCTCTTATGCAAAAATATTCCCTTCTTGCATTTTTATCAAGACTTAAATTAATCTTAATTATATGTCATTCTGTATTAATCAAAAAATTCATTTATTCTCAAAAAATTTTACCTTACCAATATTATTAACTTTAAACAAATTTAGTACTAATTTAATGGAACTAAATTGATAAAAATGGAGCTCCATTTTTGCAGTTTGTTACAGCTTCTGCAAACTTTCTCCACATTTCTTTGCAGGGTTGACCTCCTATAAGAAATGCCGAAATTTAATGGTAAGTTTCTATATAATAGGATTCAGAAGTCTATAAATTAAAATTTGAAATTCATTTATAGAAAGAGGAAGAAAGATGGAATCACTCAATGATCAAATGAAAAGAGTTGAGGCTCGAGAAATTATATCAAGATTCAGAAGTAAGGAAGATTTCAATCGATACCTATCTTTACATGGTAAGATAACTTGATGACTATTAACATATTATACAGTTGGTTTATTCCTTCCAAAGATGAAAGGTACCAAAATTTCATTCTTAAAAGTAATACTGTGTGAGGAGAAGAAAGCTTTTAAAATAAAGAGATTAAACTAATAGAAATCCCCAACTAACCTGAAATTTCAGTCACTAATTTTTATGAAGATGCCATGTAAGATGAGGAAGTGGTAGTTTACCTTCCTATCAAGAAAAACTTCTCTAATAAACTACCAGAGAGGAATTTTTTCTTTGGTGTTCTTGGTACAATAAAAGAGGAGTATCTCAGAGAAATAATTGAAGGAGCTCAAAAGAAATGATATTCTATCTCTCCTGAAGACTAGAAAAAGCAAGGCATTCTAATAAGCTCAGCTTGGCTAGAGGAACTTAAGAAGCATCCTTATCTTTCAAGTAAGCTTTGACATATATATTTGAAGGAAAATCTGACACTGGTATATATCTGATGAAAGAGCATGCTAAGGTTCATAGAGATAAAAGACAACAGAAAGTTCATTAAGTTAGCATGAGACTTTATAAAGATGTTTAAAAGCCAGAATGTATGAACATAGATGCAGGAGATGGCAGTAAGAGAAGAAACTTAGTGCATGTCATGTACAAAGAAGAAGAAAAAAAATAAGCCTAATCTTTTTAAGGGTCCATTTAATGTTAACTATTTCATTCATTTAAGTCTAAAACTTATTGATAAAAATTCATTCTTCCTTTCCTTGCTCATATCGAAGTCCTATCTTTATTCACTCTCTTACAACTTCTTTGTATTAAGTCTATTGTATCGATTGGTAAATCATGCATTAGATGATACAGCAGTAGCTTCTTGTAGTAAGTCTTGATTAAACTCCAGTAAAATTCAATTCCATTAAATTATGGGCTATAAGGAACTTGTATACAGGAGTTATGTTTAACTCTTCATAAGCCTTCTTAGACTCCTTAATCATATGAACTGAGAGGTGTCATCAAACAAGATGATTTATATAATATTGTATTAATCTCTTAACTTATGCAAGATACTCAATATGCTGCTCTCGCTTAATAGAGCGAATATGAATGACATAACTTTCTATGCCTGAATCTTCGCTAATACCAGCTAAAATTGCATGGGTACCAATCTTCACTTTTTAGTCTTAAACCTCTATGTTATCAGACTTCTTGTACCATGACTTATTAATAAAAGTGTTGAAGGTAAACACAGTTTCATCTATATGCATGGACTTTATGCTATTATCAATAGTTCTCTTAATTTAATCATTTATATATAAATATATAGTTTAAATTATAACTATAGAATACCACTGTAAAATCAATCACTCTCTTTACTCTGTTGACAGTCTTGAAAGTAATACTATTTCTTCTATAAATATTATACATAATCTAAGAAGAGATACGCATGTCAGAAAACTTGCGATGAAACATGACAGCTAATTAGTCAAGAGGAAAGTGTGCCCAATACTTCAAAGTCTTCGAGTCGCAGAGGTAGTCAATATGGTGCTGTGAGAACTTTTAATTTCTTGCTGGATGTTTTCAAATGCCTGAGTTATAATGCTAAACAGCTAACATGCAATTATACCTAATAGTTGATGCACTCTTGCATAGGAGATTTGCTATAGCTGCATAATTCAGCACTGATTTGACTTAGTCTATATTAATACTTGTACCATATCTAAGCTTAAGCAGTTAAATCTAAATACTACTCATCATAAATAGACCCTAAATTTCGCTAATTTCTATTGCTCATTTTGCAATTTGACCTAATTTATCTACTAACCCCAATAAGACACTAACTAACCCTACAAATCAAAGCACTTATAAACCTCATTAAGGGTTTTGTGATTTTTACTGTGGTGGAGCTATTATTTATTAAAATGTGAAAAGTTATTACTTATACATAATTTTTAATTCTTCTTAGCCTAAATAGCCATGAAATTAATTGATTTCTACCAAGGTCCAGAAGCATTGTATTGCAAAACGATAAAATATTAATTACAGGGGTATAGGAGGAGGCAGTTCTTTTTGTGTGAGGTAGAAGCTCTCCGTATAACTGATTTAATCTATTTTAATAGTTAATTGATATATTAAGATTTAAATTTAGTCGTTTAATAATCATATATTGTTAATATTAATTGTTTGTCAAATATGTATAATAAAAAGTTTAAATGTTTTTATTATAAAAAAATTCTTTCTCCAATGACCTTCATATTAATGTGGATTAATTTATTCTGGATTTTCTGATGATGTATTATTTATAATTTTTATGTTATATTTGAGATATAATAAGAGACCTTCAATTAATTTACTATGTTTCAATTGTGCTTTAATAAACCATTTAAAGAGATTAAGGTATATATTTTTATGTCTCATTCCAAGATTTTCCTAATTGATACCAATATAACTTGTCCACTCGATTGTAAATACAATAATATCTTGCTAGAAAATATTTTGAAATTATTTTATAATGTTGATGTCTCTATTCAGAACCTTAAAAAGTTTACATCTTTGACTATCTTTCTTTATTAAACCCTTTCCAAATTTTATATGTAATATTTTTATATCTTCAGGATAACTGTTTAATTTAAAGAATTTAACTATAGTGATTCGCTAATTATGAAATTATCTTTTAAAAAGAAGTTTTTCTTAATCTATTAGAATTTTATCTTTGATTAAGTTCCTCAAATTTTGATAAATTTGGTTAAAGAATTTCTTGTAGTCCTTAACTTTTAGCAATAAGAATTGAGTATGACAGCTTAAGAAATATTAATGTCAGATATATAAAGATTATATTAATACATTAGTTCAACAACAAAATAGGTTGGATGGGATTTAAGGGGACATTTTTGCCCTCTCCCAAAACCCCCTCTAAATTTGAAAATTGAAGGTTTTCTACAGCGCGTAATTTTTACCTCAGTTCGCAATTGATAACACAGTTAGCAATTGATTAGAGTATACTGATTAAGTAGCAAGTAATGAGTTCACAAAAGTAAAAAATACAATTTTTATATTTGTAAAATTGTAAAAAATTTATAATTTTGGTAATTTATCCGATTCTAGAAATTGCTAATAAACTATAGAAAATATCTATTGTCATATTTATACAATCAAATTTGTATATTGAATTTGATCAGAATCTATTCTTCGTTGAACTTTTGGCAAAGTCTGGAAAAATGTAAATTTGCTAAAAAATGTTAATAACAAATTTCATAAAGTCTAGTCTTTAAGAGTGTTATAAAGGAATGTAAATGTTATTTTATGAGTTTCCCACTAATTAATAATTCTGCATCTTTTCTGTACCATCACGACTCTGATAAGAAAGAAAGAAGTTTACAGTTGTATATTGTTCTTTTTTTTTATTTAAGAAATTTCAAAAAAATAATTTAAACTCATTAGAATTTCGGCTATTCTATATGCATCTTGTAATTTTGTATTTAAAAGTTGTCTTATGTTCTGAATTAATTCCTTTTTTAATAAATAATCGACATCGATAAAATGAAATTTGTTTATATATTTTTTATATGTTTTAAAATGACAGCAATAATTATTATAGAGATTGATAGATAGTAACTAAGGCATGGGCGTTAAGTCAATGTAATTAGAATTCAAAGAAGAAGTTAATTATTATTTAAATAGTCTATTATTTAGTTATTCATTAATTATATTAAACATGGCACCCTCGAAGATATTATTGATGAAGGAGTTCACGATGTGCATGGATCTCTTGGATAAACTACTATCTCAATACCGGTAAGTTGGTTTGACTTCAGCGCTATATATAGGGTGCCTGACTTAATAGTACTGATCCGTGGACCAGGACATACATATGTAACCACTCTATATTAGCTAAAGGGGTAGAGGACCTTGAGCTCCTTCGCCGGTTAAAACCGTTGGCAGGTCGTGGGGATAGAACCAGGCGTCCTCTAATGGAGTTGGTGGCCACACCAAACTCGTCCTGGTCCACGGAACTAATTATTATATTTTATTTATTTTGAATTTTTTTTGTCAATAAAAATGTAAAATTCTTTTGATTTATCCATATCTTCTCATTATTATCATTCTTTTTATTATTTTTGATACTTTTTAAACTGCTCTCATAGACATTTCTTTCTAAATTTAAGTAGAAATAGCATAGTTATAGGTTTTTAATTTTATCATTTAAACTTTTCACATGTTTAATTTTTATATTATTTTAGTTATTCTACCACAGTTTTTTATGTATAAACTTGTACGGCGTTAAAATACAAACAAATTTAAGCATTATATGTGACCGAAGTTACTACAGTAAAGTAAAAACAAATTTAAATATTCATAGTACCTTAAATATATATATATATATAATTAAATAAATAGTATACCCTTATATTGCAATACTTTTTACAAAGAATTCAATTCAAATATTAATTATATAATTCTAAGATAATTATTTCAACATGCTACTCTTTAAAATAACATTTTTAATATTTTTTATTTTTTAACTGTAATTAATTCACTTAAAACATTATCTATCACTTTTTTATTTAATGCATTCTATATTAAAATTAATGCAATATTAGAGTTTATTAGTTTATTTAAATTAATAAAATTTAGGTATTCCACCGCAAACAAGTTTATATAATATAAAGCTGTGGTAGAGTACCTAAATTTACATATTTATTTAAATATTAAAATCAAACATGTGGAAAGTTTACTAGATTTAATTTATTCACCTATAACTATGTTATTTCAACTAATTGTTTATTTATGTTTTGCAGATCACTAACACACCTTTTAATGGCTTATTATATAAGACTCGACCACGAATGAAACTTCTTAAGATTTTATGTTACTAAAATCAGTCTTATCGTAGGCTTAATAGCATTGTAATGGAAACGATTCTTTACTATTTCAACTTTTAAGTATTTTTATCATTGGTTTCGGTCTCCTCTTTCAATCGAAAAGTCAAGCTTTAAAAATATTTAATGGTTCGTGATTGCTTTGCATGATATTAATTACAATTCTACTATATATACTTTTCCTATACTGCGACTCTAAATATTTTCACGAATTAGTTCGGTAGTCTTAAATAATTAAAAAAAACACAAAATATAAAAGTTTAATTTAATCATATTAATATTTATATATAATTTTTTTTTAAAGTAAGCTCATCGGATTAAAGGTGTATTTAACACTTTTAAGAGTATAATGTCTTTCATAAAGTTAATTAAATTTATTTATTATATATAAAATTATTTGGTTTCTTTTTTTAATAATAAATTTTCAAAAAAAAAATTAATTTTATGGATTATGATGAAGAATAGAATTGCTTATATGTTTGCTTTAAAGATATTTTTATGTTATAACAGGGAAATTATGGTTTTTAAGACAATTACCAGAACTTATAATTGTTTATTTTACTTATGATCATCATGAATGTACATTTAAGATATTGATACGTAGATATTTAACTTCATCTTTATTATTATTAGTGTTAAGTGTAGAGATAAAGACTTGTATGACGCTGGCTATTCTGTACAGACTTAATATTTATACTTTTAATTTAGAGAACATAAAAGATGTTAAAAACTTTAGAATAAACTGTAGAATTCAGAATAGTCAAAGAAATCAGGAGAGATATAGAAGAACTATTTTGGCTATCGAGAACAAGTGAAAAGATTTCATTAGGAATGTATGGAACAGCAGGAAAAGAGTAATATCCTGAGGAAAGATAAATTTAAAGATTATAAAAATATAAAGAGATTATAACTTAGCGGAAGCAAAAATATTCACTGGATTAGAGAAAAAATGTATATCTTTTTAGATACATCCGTGATCTAGGTTTAATAGCTAATATTTAAATTAAACATTCTAGCAATAACTATAAAAAGCTTCATGAATGAATAAAATAAAAGTAGTAAATATAAAGTAGGATGTGATACTTGAGATAAATCTTACAGCGAGCCTAAGATATTATGATTCTACATTAAACAGACTGTGAGATACAACAAACACTTCAATTTTTATTATAAAGATCTTTTAATACAAAAAATATTATATAATTAGTAAAGATACGAAAATTTTAGAAGTTGTAAAATGTTTAATATACAAAAGACATTATTGATAATTAAATTAAATTAGATGAGTAAATTATATATATCGAAAAATTAATTATTTATTCAGGCGTAGGCTACCGAGTAAAAAATCGCGATTCATCGGTAGCCTACGCTTTAAATTCAAGAATCCAAATTTATTTTAAATAAATCAAATTATTCATATTCTGTTTCAAAATTTTTCTTAGTTATATCATATTTTTATTATTAAATCGTTTTATTATTTATTTTGAACTACTAAAATTGCAGACATGCAGTTAGTTTTTTAAGATCTTCCTATTTTTGATTGTTTCTAAGATTAAATTTTTTTAAATCATTTTTTTTCCATTTTTTATTATTATGGAAAATAATTAATTATTGATATTTTGATTCCTATACAAAGTTGAGCTGAAGTAAATTTTTCAAATCCAAATTTCTCATTTATATTTGAAAACTATTTTAATCTATATAAAGCTTCGTTAAAATTCGAAGTTCGTTTATAGACTTTCTGATATAAAATATTGAATCCTAATTCACAATATTTTGTAGAAAGTTTCACTATAAAAATGGAAATTTAATAAACTATTTTAAATATAATTTTGACATCAGAATAATTAAAAACAAAAGTTTGATAATTTAATTAAATTATTTAAAAATATATTTTTTTGTGTAATTAAAAATCACAAAATTGAAATTAAAATTCAACTAATATTATTTATGATTACATCATATATGTAAAGGAAAAATAGAACTATATTAATTTTTAATGTATCACAAAGATGAATTATGAATGATAATCTAGTTTTAATATACTTGATTTATCATAAATTTGAAGTAATTACTAAATAATTTTATAAAAAGGTTTTTTACAAAATCTTCAAAATGCTTATCATTGAATGTTTAAATAAAGATTAAATTTGAAGACATACTTTAATTCGAATAATTTGATTTATTTAAAATAAATTTGGATTCTTGAATTTAAAGCGTAGGCTAACGATGAATCGCGATTTTTTACTCGGTAGCCTACGCCTGAATAAATAATTAATTTTTCGATATATTTAATTTACTCATCTAATTTAATTTAATTATCAATAATGTCTTTTGTATATTAAACATTTTACAACTTCTAAAATTTTCGTATCTTTACTAAATGGACGAATTATCACAGAAAGTTCTGATCGAAAAGAGGATAAATATGATGAAACAATACTCTATGACAAAGAAGCTGAAAATATAAAATGATATTAAATAAAGGTAACTAGCAACAAACAATAAAAAAATAATAAACAAAACAAAACAATTCCCAAAATCAATAACAATATTGCTGATGAGAGGAAGGTTTTAGTAAATTATTCTTTAAGATAAATACATCATTATATATAGAATTTGAATATTGATTGCATAAGTGATTCAAAGAACTATTTGAACAAGATATCTAGATCCAAAAAAGAATTCTATTGAAGAGGAGTAGTCAAATAGATATATTTACGATATATTGGACAGTATATTAATGAAAAAAATCCAATTCATCAGAAAAATATAATTTAATAACAATATCATAACTTAATGACTTAAATCTAGCAGATTGAATGAGTGAAAGTTCCACTTTAGAAGAGACATAAGATGTAAGAGGCTGAGGTGATAATTTAAATTTATAGATTGTGATAAAACCCCAAGAGTAATTTTTTAGAGAATCGTGAGTATGATAAATGCTGAAGTAATATACATCTATAAATATTTACGAAAAAGTCAAAACCCATTAGTGAGATTGGAAATACCAGTGGAAAGTGAAAATTAAAAAGTGATTTATAAAACCCTTAATTTAAACTATTAAACGATTAAATATTTAAAATGACAAAACATGGCAGACTTTGTTGCAGTCGAGTCTTTCAGCGAATACTGAGCTAGCGGGGCGAACTTAAGGTCATTTTGTAGCCATTCGAAATCTAGGAGGAATTTGGGTGCTCGGGGCACACAGCACACGCCCTGGCGAAAGTTGCGCTTGATGTAGTATTTGCAGTCTCCCGGTCTACTAATTAATCACAACTCTCACTCAAGACAGCTGCATCAGGGAATGCCCAGTCTCTCACGCGAAGAAAAACCAGTCTTGAGATGTCATCGCCTGGAAGGAAGTTCTGCTCTTGAGCATTGGCCTTGAAGAATTGCGATACCTGGGCGCGGGGATCAAGCAATGGGTACTGAGTGGCATCGGGCGCCTACCTATAGGCAAGCAGGGAGGCATTAGCTGCTCCACGAGTTGAGAAGAGGAGTGCTCGAACATCGGGACCTCGCCATGAGTCGACAATGGCTGCTCGACAAGGGGCTGCGCAAGACCAGTACATTCTTTGATGGCTTGGCCTCAGGAGGAGCGCTAGTGGTAGCAATTGCAGTGGATAAGTGCTCTGTCTACTCATCAGAGCTGTTGGACCCCCTTCGCCAGGGGGGCTTTTAACGCCTTTCTCCTGTAGCGCCTCAGGATTTCAATTCAGGCATGGAGTGGAAAAGTGGCTTGGGCTTATGAGGAAAAACTCTGTGATCCAGAGGAAATCTCTAAATGAATTCCTAATAGCCTTTAAAGAAATCTGCAACTCATGTTAGAGGAAATCTAGGTTGCCCTCTTAGTCTGCTACTGTGCTTGTGCATGATGACTTCGCGCAACTCCCTTGGCCAAAGAAGGGGGTCCAACAGCTCTGATGAGTAGACAGAGACTAATACACTGCAATCGCTACCACTAGCGCTCCTACTGAGGCCAAGCCATCAAAGAATGCACAGGTCTTGCGCAGCCCCTAGTCGAGCAGCCATTGTCGACTCATGACGAGGTCCCGATGTCCGAGCACTCCTCTACTCAACTCGTGGAGCAGCTAATGCCTCCCTGCTTGCCTATAGGTAGGCGCCCGATGCCACTCAGTACCCATTGCTTGATCCCCGCGCCCAGGTATCGCAAATATTCAAGGCCAATGCTCAAGAGCAGAACTTCCTTCCAGGCGATGACATCTCCAGACTGGTTTTTCTTCGTGTGAGAGACTGGGCATTCCCTGATGCAGCAGTCTTGAGTGAGAGTTGTGATTAATTAGTAGACCGGGAGACTGCAAATACTACATCAAGCGCAACTTTC
>ARYC01007645.1:0-16062 GCA_000711775.1 Oxytricha trifallax
AATAACTGAAATTCTAAGTTATAAATAATCATTTTTAATTATATTTTTTTAAAAAACATAATTAAATCTTTATGTGAAAAGAAATCATTTTAACTATTGTAGGAATACTTTCAAAATTGGGAAAATATAATTAATTAAATTTATAATATTGCAAATTCGTGGCAGTTAAATTTGTCCAATTTAAACGATCTTGGGCTCATTCTATAGAGAATTTAAAATTAGCTGGACTTTACTATTGGCGGTACTATTTTATCGCATCCCTGGTGCGAGATAACTTCACTTTAATTAAACACCTCTAAATTCATTAAATTATACCTCCACATTAAAGTTGAGTTATCTCGCACCAGGGATGCGATAAAATAGTACCGCAAATAGTAAAGTCCAGCTAATTTTAAATTCTCTATCGAATGAGCCCAAGATCGTTCAAATTGTCCAACTTTAACTGCCACGATTTTGATTTATTATAAATTTAATTAATTATATTTTCCCAATTTTGAAAGTATTCCTACAATACAGGAAATTATTTTTTTAATTTCAATTATAATCCTGCATTAATATAAATTTAAATTTATTAATTTGATATAATTTAATAAAAATATATTAAAACCATTTATTTACTTTATTAATTTTAAGAAAATCTAATAAAATGGGAAATAAAGACTTATAAAATATTTAGAGTTTATTAACTCATTTTTTCATTAATTGATTGTTAAAAGGTTACTTAGTTTTGCTCTTAACTCTCTCTGTTTATAAAGAAAATATCTAAGTTTTCACAGGTCTATGACAAATTCTGATGAAAAGTAAGATTTTACTAATTAACTTTGGAATTTCTTTCAAAATTAATTTAAGTTAAGTTTTCGCCAGTTTGATTTAGTGAGATTGTTGCATTGTCAAAAGAACTTCTTGAGGCATTCTTAAATGAGGGAAGATAATCCTTCATTTAATTATACAAAATGTAGAATGTAGTGTCCATTGGATTTGGGTCTGGGTAATTAGTAAGTCTTTCATAAGCATAATTGCACATAAAACCAAGCTAATCTTAAGTTAGATTCCCATTTGAGAGTTAAAGATCCACACTTTTGAAATCACCTGGACAGAGCAACAATTGATCATACTGATACTAGTATAAGTTTAATAATTAACAACATGAGAGTGATTGGGTAAAAGTGAAAGAATAACTTGAACCAGTTATTAATCCTGCTCTTTAGAGATCCCAACAATAAGAAATAGCTTAGAAGCACTTCAATCAGAAGATCAACTCTTCTTGATTTGATCATGTTCAAGACAATTTGTGTGCAACCATCTTTTTTCTTGTAGTATTCGAAGGGGAAGAGGCAAATTTGACAATTTTTGCGATTAGAGTAAGTCTGCCAACTGTTTAGACACTTGTGGTGTACATACTCTTAGGTTCCTTTGCATTGACAGGGTCGAGCAGCAGTCGAGTATTCAAATTTATAAATATCTTCCAAACAGATTCTGCATTCATAAATTTAGAATTAAAACTATAGTCATATGAGTATTTTTGATAAACATATGAAATTAAAGTAAAATTATGATTAAATTTTAAAATTCCCTTCATATTTAATGAATAAATTTAAATATATATTTTATTTTATATTATCTTGTTGATTGATTTCTCATTTTTAAAAGTATATTATAAACAGCAATATTTTGAATTACTTTTAATTATCTTGACTTCAAGAATTTTACTTAAATAGTTAATTAATTATTTTTAGATGAATTTATTTTACAATCGGATTGTTAAGAACTATTTTAAAGACAAATTAACATTAATATAATTTATTTTTATTAATACTCTATATTGTTATGAGAATTAATATTTATATTTTGAGATTCAGAATAAAAAAGAAGTATGAAAAAGTGAGCAAATATATTATCAAATTAATACTATCTATGAATCTACAAACTTACATACTACCATTACTTAAATCTCATACTCTATTTACATTCGCTAGTTATTACTACTCAAGATCCAACTATTTCTACAACTTCTTGATTTAGTATCTCTTAGTTTTCTTATACTCCACAAAGCACAAATGTTCCCCTCTGAAGTTCTAGTCCACATACTTCAAATGTCTCAGCACACATTGAATAAAGCTTCTAGTGATATACCATAAACCAAAGATATCAAATGCTAGCACTAGAAATCTAAGAATATTATATAGAAAAGCATCCATTTTTGTGGGAGGAACTTTATGATTTTCTGTTTACGTGCTGTTTTAAGTTATATTATCTGTCAAATTACTCTGCTAAGGTTTAAGGTGAGACTTAAGGTTCACATTTATAACTGAAGAATTATCTTTTAAAAAATCCAAAAAATCATGATTTTATGACGAATTCTGACGATAAATTTACTTTTATTAGTTCGCATTTAAGTACCCATTTAAACTTGCTGTTGTTTAACTCTCAGTCGAATTTTCAATAGAGATTGAGCTGTTGTTTTTTATCCAAGAACTAGGAATAGTTGTCATTTAATCATATAGGTAAATCAGGACAGGATCGATAATATACGGAAATTCTGGATTGTTCTTGATCCTGTTGATTGCATAATTGCACACAAAATTAAGCTGATTTTGAGTTAGAGTGGCATTTTAGAGTTAATGAGTGATGTTTTCATAGTCTGAAGAGCAAACCAACAAATATTAACCAAACATGAATAAAAATAATAAATATGTTTTTTAAAATAAAACAACGAAGTAGTGCTAGGATAAACTTCAAAAGTGAACTTAAAAACGTTGTTGAACGAACAATATAGCAAATTCAAGAAAAACAAGTATAAGATTATCGCATAGAGCACTAAGTAAAATCTTCTTGACTTTATCAAATTTTGAGCAATTTGCTCGCAGCCATCTTTTCTTTTAAATTTTTCAAATTTAAAGAGACAAATTTGACATTGAGTGCGATTAGAAAAGTCTAACCAATTTTTCAAGCATTTGTGATGTACAAATTGTTGAGTTCCTTTGCATTTGCATGGTCTTACTGCACTTGAGTAGTCAAATCTTTTGATTTCTTCCAGACAAATCCTGCATTCAATATAAATTAAAAAAATATAAATAGATTTGTATCTTGTTTATTTCTATAAATAATTTAATTGTAATCAAATTAAAATCTAATTTTGTCAAAAACATATTTCATTTAATAATTGCATAAATAACCAGTTAAATCTAGTGTTTAATTAATTTTAAATATATATATGTTATTTTCTTTCAAAAAAACAATAATTTTTTACATTATCTTGTTGATTAATTTCTCATTTTTTAAAGATTATTAGAAACAGGAATTTTTTAAAACTTTAATTTATATTTTGAATTCATAAATTACTATTTATAATTTACTTTTCAAGTGTAATTTTAAATAACATTAATTTAATTACTGTAAAATTTGCTTAAATAAAATTAAGGAAAATTGTAAATTTTAAAGTATAAATTAATGTTTATTAAGTTATTAATTTATTTTATTTTCAAATTAAAATTATATCAAAATTATCATAAATTTAAATTTATAACATATTGATAATCATAGTATTATCTAATTATAATAATAATATGATAAAATTTGAAATTTTGGGGGGTACCTGTCTCACACCCCCCACTTTTATTATAGTAAAAATAAAAACTGAAATTATCTTACTAGCCAAATTTGGGTCGAAAATCACGAATTTAATAATTAAAAAACTTTTTGGTAACAATTTGAGGTATTATAACTTTGAAAAATTTTTCGATTTATCATAAAATAAAAAAAATAAATAGTTAATTTATGATAATTTTTTGGTGATTTTTTCCTCCAACAACTTTCACTTCTTAACTTATAATTTCATTTGTACTGAAACTTGGAGTCTATTTAAAATTGAATTAAGATTTAATAAAGTGAATAATCAATTATTTTATGAATAATATAGTTTTGTCACTCCAAATAATAGAATAAGTTGTATCCAAGTTTCAGTTCAAATGAAACTAGAAGTTAACAAGTGAAAGTTGTCAGAGGAAAATCACCAAAAAATTATCATAAATTAACTATTTTTTATTTTTAATTTTATGATAAATCGAAAATTTTTTCAAAGTTATAATACCTCAAATTGTTTCCAAAAAGTTTTTTAATTATTAAATTCGTGATTTTCGACCCAAATTTGGCTAGTTAGATACTTGCAGTTTTTATTTTTACTATAATTAAAAGTGGGGGGTGTGAGATAGGTGCCACCCGAAATTTTAAATAAATTTAAATTTAAATTAATACACAAGAAGATATATTTAAAAAATTGCACTTATTAGTCATCATTAGTATATTTTCTTATAGGTAATACTTAAAATACTGAAGATTTATTGGGTAAGTAAATTTATTTTTCGCTTTTTCTTATACTTATTACGATATTTTTATTTATTTAAAGCTGAAGTAAAATTCATTAAAAATATTGAGAAATTTATATATATATATATATATATATATATATATATATAGTACGAAACTACTAACAACTTTTATTCATACTTATTTACTTATACTTTCAAATAATATGCTTACAAATAACAACTACTGCTGCTGCTCTTGAACCAACTATTTCATTAACTGATTAATTTATTACATCTTTTTCAGTTCATACTTCATAAAGCACAACTGTTTCTCTGAAGTCCTCATTAATTTCGTCCCAATGTCTCAACACAATTCTTTTGAAGTTTTTAGAATTAAACCAAAATGGAAAGCAACTCAATGCAATCAGAGAAATTGCAAGTAAGTTTTAGACAAGTATCTTCAAAAATGTGGTAGGCAGTTCCTCAGTATCTGAGGAGTTCGAAGTCTTTTTATTTGTCAGATTTCTTAACTAAGATAATAAGAGTAAAGTATAAAAATATAATCTTATCTAAAGAATACATGGGGGGGGGGAAAGTTTCCTGCACTGGTTTATGATAAAAAAATTTTAGGGAAGTTTCCTGCACTTTTTTTAATTTTTTTTTAATTATATTAATCTTTATAACATGAATCTACCAACTTCTGAATTAGTTTTATTGTCATAATTATGATTTTTTTAAATCAATAAGTCATATCTCTCTACAGATTCCAAGATCTGAAATATTTCATCTGATATTTTTTTATGTTATCCCTTCTAATATCATAGTAATTTCAAGCATTTTATCTAATTGTTATTATAATTATAATACAATTTATCATGTTATTTACATACCTATCATGTTAGAATTTATTTTATATAATTACTTTAACGATGTATAAATATCCTCATAATATTAATGAGTTATAAAAATTTAAATTTTATAATTTATGTAAAATTAATTAAATTTTACATAATAATAAAAAAAGTGCAGGAAACTTTCTCGAGTGCAGGAAAATTCCCCCCCCCCCAATATATTATATAAGTAGAAGAGATAAAAAGGCATTAATTGAATTTTTAAAATATTTAACTTTTGAAGAAAAAAAAATACATAAGTTATTAAGTTTTTAAAATATGAAGCTCCATACATCAAAACTTTTGCTTGTGTTTAATTTAATTTTTATTATTTAAATTTCTAATGATATTTTCTGCTTAAAAATTGAGTAACAATGAAATTATAAATTAATTTAGAATTTAAAATAAAATAATTTAGATAAAAATAAAAAAATTTTATTAATTCTATTGTAATTTGAAATTTCACTTAACCTTTTTTTTGGTAATCAGTTAAAAGATTTAAATAAATGATAATTTTATTTTTATAATTTATTATTCTAACGTAAGTTAATATTTTTATTTGATAGAAAATAAACTTTAAAATTATTTATTTTAAAATACAAAATGAATAAGTTTAGCTTCTGATCATCTAAGACATCTTGATATGAACAAATGCTCTAATTTTCATAGTTTTATGACAAATTCTGATAGTGCAAATTGTTGGCAGAAATGACATTAATACTATCATCTGCCTGTACTCTGGTGCAACTTTCAGGAGTGAAGTTTGATTCCCTGTCCAAACCATTATCCAAGCTTAACTTAGAAATGATATAGATTTTAAGACTTTCTGTGTTGTTAATACCTGTGAAATGTTCAATGATAGAAATCACGAATGAGTCTGGAATGGGAAAGAACTCTGGAAAGCTGGTTATTTTGTTGATTGCATAATTGCACATAAAACCTAGCTAATCTTGAGTTAAAGTTCCATTTGAAAGTTAAGAAGTCACATTCTTATAGCTAGTAGGGCAGAACAACAAAAATTTTAAGCATTAACCATCAAACTTATAAAGCTACATTTTTAAAACAACAAAGAAGTGCTGGGATACATTTAGAAAGTAACTCTTAACATATTGTTGACCTAACTTTTGAGCAACAAAAAGTAAAAAGTGTATAAACAAAGCGCATAGAGGACAAAACCAAATCTTCTCGACTTGATCACATTCATGGTAATTTGTCCGCAACTATATTTTCTCAAGCATTTTTCTTAAGTGAAGTGACAAACTTGGCAAGAAGTTGTTTTAGAAAAGTCCAACCAGTTTTTCAAGCAAGTGTGGTGCACAAATTTCTGAGCATCTTGACATAAGCATGGACTTACAGCACTTTAGTAGTAAAATTCTTTGATTTTTTACAGACAAATTCTGCATTCAACTAATAATTGAAGAAATGATAATAATATTATTTTTTGGTTATTTTATTAAAATATTTTATATTTTTTCAATGAGGATAAATACTTTCCACTTATAATTTAATATATAAATTATTATTTCTAAATTTTATTTGTTTATATTATCTTGTTGATTGATTGCTCATTTTAAAAGATTACTTTGAAACAGCAATATTTTAATATTATTTATAATCTTTGATTTCTCTTTTTAAGACTTATGATTCACTATTGAATAGAATTATTTTAGATTTTAAGTTAAATTAAATATCGATTTTCCTTTTAATAATGAATTCCTACAAAACTACAAATGGTTTTTTATTAATTTTAAAAGTTAATAATTTTCTTCAAGAAATTATTCTGAAATTTACTCTCTTTAAAATAGAGGGATTACCTATAATTTTAATCTTTCTTATAAAATAAATAAATTTCTAAATGTTACATAACTTAAATATTAATCACGCTTTTGAGTTTTATTGTATATAAATTATTTTCAATTTTGCTCTTAACTGTCTTCTTTAAACTCTAAAACTCTCTAATATTATTAACTCTTTTTGTAATTGACGAATCTCTTGGCCTGGATCTGCCTCTTAAACCACTTATAATCTCTAAGTAATAATTTAAAGATATATTTTAGATAGGCAGCCATAGCTAGCATCCATCCCAGTAAGGTAAAAGATGCTAGTAATAACACTTTCAAGATAAAGAACTCACTCCTCTTATAGTCAATTTGCTGCTTTACTTAATTCTAATTAGTAAAATCTTATATAGGTTAATCTTTTATAACAACATCGTAATCGTACTCATCTATTTAAGGATTATGCTAATCTTGGTCGTTGTAAAATTAAGTCGGTCTGAAAATGTTTTCACTCAATTATAGTTAAAACTGATCGTGAAGAGTGCATTGAAGTAGGTTTTAATAAAAGAATTCTAGTTAATTATATATCGGGCAAGTATTATTACTTTAAGTTTCTTCATCGTATTATAAATCAGGCATTTTACTATTTAGGATATTTTTAGGTTATTCATCGAAAAATGCCCAAAAGACGTTTCTAATATAATTATCTAAGTTATGCTTAGACTAGAGGTAATAATCCAAAATAAATGTCGGTACTATATCTTAAAAATCTTGGGAGTTTATGAACTCAGTTGAGATATTTCTTAAGATCTCCAGACTTCCAAGGCTTATTTAATTTTGAGATTTACTCATTGACATCGATTTGCTAATTATTTAATCTTGAATTTAAGTTTAGTTCTCTTACTATGTAAACAAATGCCAGTTCTCCCTAGGGCAAGACATTAGCGAAATAAATTAAAAGAATGAGAGTAGCTTTATAATTTATATTGACATTAGCTAGTCATTAATGTAAGTCTTATAGATTCGTGCAAAATTCCCAATTGAATACATAAACAAGCTAATCCATATCGCATATACCACGCTTCTCTTAATTAATCTTATTAAACTTCGCCTCCTCGTAAGTCTCCTAATAACTTTAGACCAAGAATTTCTCTTTAAGTATATCTCATAAGAGTGTAAACATACTTGGCAGTGCATTTTCTTGGAGGAGAGCACCCATTTTCTTAGACATCTATGGTGCACATGTTCTTGGGTTCCTTTGCACTTACAGGGTCGAGTAACACGGGTTGAATTAGGGCGCCGGATTTCTTCTAAACATATCCTGCATTCATAAAAATTAAGAGTATAAATGATAATTAAAATGGATAATTTTAAAGTGTTAAAATTAATTTTTACTATATGCTTATTGGTGTAAAGATTACTTTTCCATTATATATTATAATATTTTAAATAATTATTTCAAAATTACAAATTAATTTTAGGTTAATTCTTTTTATTAGAGGATATTTCAATTTAATATCTAGTTTATTTAAATTCTTAATGGATGATTTTATGATTTAAATGAATTTATTCAATTTACAAATTTCTATCATTTATAATATATTGTTTCCTTACAACAACCTCTTCTTTAATTCCTCGTTTTTACAATCATAATGCATTAATAATATATGTTAATTTTTACTTGTCTTTGCTAGTTTCATCTAAGTTTTCTATGTTTATAGACCAAAACCCCATAACCTGCAATCAAAGCATAAAACCCGATTCTCCTTATCAAACTCGTATCTCCAACACTCGGATCATTTCTTATGTCTCTCAATTATGAAAAATAATCGAGAATTGGTAAATATATTTTGATATGAATTTAAATAATAATTATTCGTATAGAGGGTAGCAGAAATGGAATCCAGAAACAGCTTTGTCATCTCTCCATTCTCTTTCGTATTTTGCTCCATCTGGCCATACCAACTTTTCTGTTGCCATCTTTTTCCAGTGTCTCACGAGCTCTCAGTCTTCTAACGTCGCCACTCCTGCTGGTAAGTATTGCTGAAATAAAAAAAGTCTAGATATGTTTTTTGTAACTTACAAATTTTAGTGAATAACCAGCTGCTCCAGGAACACCATCTTTAGGTTTTCATATTTTCTAAATTAATTTCATTTTAATTTATCGATTTTCTATTATAAATTGTAAATCCTTCGTAGTACGAGGGGACGCAGTTCAAGCCAATAGCTGTTAAGAATAGAAAAGCAGATTGGTAAGGATGTGGTACCTTCGCTGATAGATACAAACCTGTACCAGCTAAAATGTTCAAAGCCACTCCGAAGTGATATTTCTATCAAAAAAAGGGAGTTTAAACTATTTTATGGAACAATTTTAGAAATTTAGGTAAAAATTCCATTTTATAAAAGATTTTATGGAAGTTTTACAATTAAACAAGATTATAAAAAATGAAAGAGATTTAAACAAGAGATAAAATTCAACTTACATTATAAGAAAAATCATTAGAAAAATCAGATCTTTATCTGCCATAAATTCCCAATAAAATTGAGGTAGCATAAGAGCCAAACGATAGCATTGCCCATATACTTGTTCCTCCACCAAGTCCACTCATTTTAATATTTTAATAATTTAAATTAATATATTATTGTTGATGGTTCTATTTTAATGAGCAGAACATTATAATTTAACAATTATTAATAAATCACTTAAACCGATAAACAAATAAAATTAAATAATTGCAGTGAGCTTATACTGTAAATTAATTACAAAAATTAAATAATTGTGTGAAATTTGTGAAAACCAAATAAAAATCAATGAGATCTGTAAATAAAAACATAAGAGGAATGTTAGAGAGTAATTATTTAGATTGCTTTAAGCAGTATATTTAAAGTATATGTTGTGTATATACTTAAATATTCTTGGGATTTTATACAAAAAAATTTAAAAAGGAACCCAGTCGATAAAATTTTTTATGTATAATATAGTGAAAGTAATTAAAATTCGAATACGGAGAGTCCAGAGATAGCATACTATCAGAATTAGTATAATATTTAAGATTAATAATAAAATGGAAGATTCTTAAATTTAATTGACAATAACAATAATATAAATAAAATGAAAAAAACGAGAAATTAGAAAAGTCTATTCTCAGGGACATTTTTGTAGAGTAATAGGAATTAACTAAAAACCTAGAGAGTTAATAATGAAGGAGAAATGTTATAAAAACAAGGAATATATGTAGGTTTAAAAAATGATTCAATTCAAGTTGAAGAATTATATGGATATTATATATATATATATATTATTTACTGTAGAATTTTTAGATATGCAGAAGTTAAAAAATGCTAATTTTTAAACTCCCAAGAATACAACACTTAAAGCGATAGAAATCATTACACCAATAAAGCTTAGGCTTAAAGAAATCAAAATATTTAGCTTGCTTAACCAAGAAAAATGCAGCTTAGTAATTCTCTGAGAAGTTTTCAATAAATGATACATGAAAAGTTTTAGGCATCCCCGGAAGTGAGATAAAAGTTGGTAAAGCCTAAAATTTAATCTGAAAATAAAAAGGGAAAAAGAAATCAAGACTATGGGTAAGAAATATCTTTAAGATTAGATGAATTTACCTCTCATTATGAATAGCCTGCAAGTCAAAAGAGTAGGAAGAGAGATATACTCTTTTAATTAATTTACATAAACCTTATATAAAAAGGCATTTTAGAAGTTTACATCTTCACAATCTCGTAAATTTCTAGAAAAATTACAAGAGACAAGAGTGAAAATCTAATCTCAGCTCTCTCAACTAGACAAACAAGATAAACTATCATCTCAAAATTCTTCACCAAATTAGTAGCTAAAATCAGCCATTTAAGTTAAAAATGAAGATATAAGATAAATCAGAGGACTTAAACAGTCTGTTCAGTTTAACATACCTGATTTCGAAATAGATAATAATACTAACATTTAGAACTAAAGTTTATTCTAAGATAGGAGATACAGTCATTAACCATAGATTTAAAAGTAGAAAGTTGAAGAGCAACTAAGAATATAATCTTCAAACACCTCAATTGGCTTTTAAAATCAAAATAATTTTTCATCTCCAAAGACAGAAAATATTGATGATTTAGGGGGGGGGAAGTTTCCTGCCCCAAAATTTTATATGCACCCAAGGGGAGAAATTTCCTGCCCCCAAAAAGGTAGTTTCCTGCCACCTTTGGAAGATTCCTGCCCCATAAATAAAAACATTTAATTTTTATAATTTTCAAAGAATCTTTATCATAAATTATGATATAATAATTTTTAATTTAGCTTCAAATATCATCTTTACCTTGATAATGAATTTAAATTTCAATGAAAATCACATTAATTATTAATAAAAAAACAATTATTTTAGCCTTGATTATTATATATAATTTGATAAAGAATAATTATGTACTTTGAAAATTACATATTAATAAAAGTTGTTCAGTGCATGGTTATGGTAATTGAAATTGAAATTTATTTATTTCTAATATTTATATTGCCAAACAAAATAAAATTTAATATGGGGGCTGGAAACTTCCCCCCGATGATTTAAATGAGAGAATAAAGTAGCTTGAACTAGAAAACTAAAAACATAAAGAAATGCTTGAAAGGCTTCAATCTAAAATTATTCTTTAAACACCAACCAATTTTTAGAAAGAGTTGTCTCCTATAAGACAGTAATAAGACGAGTTGTTCAGTTCAATATTCAGCACAAATAATTTGGAAAATGAAGATGACATTTATAATCGGTTACTTTAGTCAAAGTCTAATAGCAAGTAAAATTCAACTAAAAACTTAGTCTCGATGCTTCAATCACATACTTAACCCATATCAAACTCATAAGCACAAGAAATCAAATATAACATTGAATATAATTAAATCCATCATAATTTGGAAGTACAAAAAGTTGAGAGTTAAGATACTCCAAGTTTTACAAGAGCAAATACCTAATAAGATCATCATTTAAAAAATGGGGATAAAAAATAGTTAACATAGCATATATATTAGGATTATCAGCAAAATTGCGATATTAAACATTTTCAGAGATCGGTTTCACCATCTACTGTAATTTAAAAACCGAATTAACTCAATTATAAAACTGAAAATGACAAATTACATATAGAAGATTTATAGTGCAAAAATTGAAATAGTCCAAGAGATAGCAAAACTGGACATTATTACAGTCCAGAAGTATAGCTACTAGAAGCTGCTTATAGTCATAGAAGGCAAAACTCTCAAGAAAAATGGGCTAAGAGATAATAGTCATAACTTCAATAAATATAAGATTAAGAAAGTCTTAATACTTAATTAAATTATCAATGCAAGTAAAGAGAGAACTAATAATTGATAATTGCTAAACTCAAATCAAGAGAATATAATTTTGTCAAATTTTTTTAACATTTATTATAATAAGACTATATTTTGGTATAATTATAGTACCAATAAGCCTTAAAGAAAAGAATAACAGACAAATTTGAGTCAATACTGAATGAAATCTCAAAATCCCCCATTTAAGATAGATCTAATCCTAAAAAATCAGACCGAGAAGAGAGAATTCAAAAATTAAAAGATGAAGTAATACCTGGCATTTAAAAACCAAAATTGAAAAAAGTGAAAATTAATGAAGGCTTGTAGATCATATAAACGATTATTATGCTGAGAAAGGGTTTCATGAGTATTTATAGGCAATCTAAGTAAAGTATAATTGTTGATAAACTGGCACAATTAACAGAATTTTAGTCTAAAAAATCAAAGTCTTAATAGTAAATGCAAGCTTTTGTGAAATTAAAACTAAATCTGAGACATAAAAGAATTTTAGAAGCAAATATTAAAGTTGGATTCAGAATTTTATGTAGAATTTATAATTAGAAAAACGAAGTTTAAAAATTTATTGCTTTTTCAAAGATGATATAAGCTGCTTAGACTAAGAAAGTAAGATTTGAAGAATAAAACTATAATTAAACAACTTCTCCTAGCATTATTGATATTTAACTTCCAGTGAATAATTTAAATTGTAATAGCCCTTTAAATTAAAACAATTTTACATAATTAAGCTAATGTCAATCTCTTAATAATTTGATGAGTTCAAGAAATTTGCAATAAAGAGCTGTGAAAACCTTTAAATTGGATTTATCTGATAAAGCTGCAGTATCTTTGACTAATAGAAATAAGACCTATTAAAATAATGCTGTTGGCAGTAAATCAAATATGAATTCTAGTTCTACGACAACTAAATTTCTTTATATATTCATAAATTTAAATAGAGTTATTTTGTTAACCATAAACCTTTTTAAATTGTCTAATACTTTGAACAGAAAACAAAGTAATCAAAGATCACCAATTAATTAAAAATAACAGTCTCCCAAAATCCTGTCGCCCAGATAATCCAATTAATCCCCTTAAAACTTAATAATGAAACCTAACTCTAATATTGGTATATCTTCTACCTAAAATAAAATGTTTACAAGAAGAATTTCTAAGTGAATTAGTTGATTTAATGAAGATAATTATTTCAATTATTGAATTTAATCTCATGAGAAATTTTAATAATGTAAGGATTATACTATTTTATTTTTTAAAGTTTTAATCATAAATTTTCACTGATCATTTCTGCCCTTCAATACATACTAATATCAACTCCCTTAGATTTAAGGACTTTCTTCATATCAAATTCTTTCTTCTTGTAAGTTTGCTATGCTTATTTAGAATTTTTTATAACACCATAATTAAATTAATATATAAGATAAACTTATGACATGTATTCTTGCATCTGTTTGGTTTATTCTTCAGCCATCGTAGCCCTGACACTGAGTTCACTTCTCTCCTTTTCTAGTTATGATAAAGTCTTCTCCAAGTGGAATATCTTGTTCTTGAGGTACTTGGTGTTGCCTGAGCTTGGACCAGCTGAGTCTTCATTCATTAAAGCCTTGAGCTTTTTGTTCTCTTCAATTAAGGCATCTCTTTCTCTACGGATTTGAGCTGTCTCTGCTGAACCAGTGCCTGGTTTGTTTAAGACATCCTGATTTCCCTTGAGATAAGTTATTTCTTATAGGAGTCTCTCTTAAATGTCATCTAATTTTTAGGCACCGAAAGAATGCATTGAGTGCATAGATTTTCTTGGATCTTGCAAAGCCATTTACAATTGACGTTTCAAGTCAGCTATCTGTTATTCTAAATCTCCAATTGTTGATCTTAATCTTTGCATCTCTGGATCATTTTGATTAGTTTTTGAAGTTGACTTTCTAGTAAAGGCATTTTATTATCTAGCTAGTTCATTTTCTAGGTCTGCAATTCTGAGCTTCAATCTTTCAATGTCAGAAAGACCTGATTTGACTGATTAAGGCATTGAAGTTTGCATGTCTCTATTTTATTGATACATACTTGGTTGAATTCCTTTACTATATCCAGTAGCTTGAGCTTAAAGTCCAATACTATCCATGGGTCTACCATCTGTCAATCTTCTCATATCTTCTTCTAAGTTTCTATTTCTATTTTTAAGTCTATCGAGTTCTGTCTACTGTCTTCTCAAGTAATCATCATCGTCGTCATCTTCAAGACTGATTGGTGGAGGCATGGTTAAGATTTCAGGGAGTGGTTAACCTAAGGGAGCCCAATCTTCTGCTAAATATTTCAATTGGCGAGCATAACGCTTTAAAGCTCTGAGTTTCTTTCTAAGATCATCAATGCATTTTTCCTTTCTGTCTAAAACTAAATAAAAGTACAATATGCCATTAAGTGATTTTAACGATTGTGATGTTTTTTATTAAACTTGTGACAAATCTTATTCTTTTTCAGTGTATGATCTAATAAGCTCCTCTTTAGCTTGCCAAGTAAGTGCTGCTTGATCGGGATTATGTTCATTCATATATTTTGTCAATTTATTTCTATAAGCACTTCTCATTTCCTCTAACTGCAACATGATTCTGTTCTTATCACTCTTTAGTTCAATATTTTACTCTTCTATGATTTTGATGTCGTCTGTTAATTCTTCAATCTTTCTGTTTAACTCTTTGATCTTTCTCAGTAAATCAGTTTTCTCACCATCCCACATTTCTCTCTCTAAGTTAAGGCGCTTATTAGCTTCCATATCATCAACTCTAAGTTTGTCAGTGTCATGCCCCTTGTTTCTAGTAATTTCTAAGAATTCTCTCTCAAGTTCCATTTTTTTATTGTCAAGATCCATGTTGCTTTGCTGATTTTAGAGATCATATCGAATCAATTCAGTTTTTAAGCGTTCTATTTCTCCCTTAGCTACAATCAGAGCTTCTTTGGTCTCTTATAATTCATGAGCAAGCTTTTCGTTTTTCCTTTCCATTCTGGAATAATCATCCCCAATCTGTCCGGCTTTACGATTATTTTAACTTGAATCTGATTGCAAAGCCTTGTTTTCATTAACCAGGTTGACTAACTCTATTCCCAAATTTTCATTCTTGACTTTCTCTTGATCCAGATCTTACTAAATGTTAATGAAATTCTTTTTCAAAGCTACAAATTCAATCTCGATTTCTTTCTTATCATCAAGTGCCTCTCTTAGCTTTTCCTGTAGCTCTTAAATTGCTTTAGCAGCCCTTTCTTCTTTGATATTTAGTTCTAACAGATCATTTTCAGCATGTAGTAATTTCGTATTAACATCGAATGAGTTATTTGAAATCATTTCTTAAAGCTTTGTGTTTTCAATTTGTAATTCAATTAACGCCTTAGAAACCTTCAACTTTTCTTCTTCACTTTGAATTAATTCAGCCTAAAGATCAGCTTTAGACTTTACTAGTTCATTGAACTTAGACTTCATTTCCTACATTCTGTTAATAAGTTTAGATTTCTCATCTGTAAACTTCATTTTTTCCAAGTTCTCATCAATTAGTTTCTTTTCAAGTTCAGCAATTTTAAGATTATAGTTATCGGCGTTATCACCAGGTTTCATATTTACTTGGTTGTAGAGCTAGATTAACTCAACTCTATACTTTCTTAGAAGACCTATTGTACGGTTATCATTGATAACTGGGAAATTCATGATTTATTAACATTTCTTAAATGCTCTCATTGCAAGAGTAGAACCAATAGGATCT
>ARYC01007646.1:0-35648 GCA_000711775.1 Oxytricha trifallax
TCCTAACTGCCTTTAATTAGAGATACTCCTAATTCAAATTTGATTAATAAATAATTATGACCAAAATTAATTAATTAAATAATTATATATAATTGTGCAGATTGTGCAACTGTGCAAAAATATAATTTATAAAAAGTATAGGGCAGGTTGTGTGCAAATATATATTTTAATTATTAGACTAATATATATATATTTAAAAATGTCATATTTATTCGTCCTCCTCTGCATCTGTATCTCTCAAGGTAGTTCTATTAGAGATTTCTTTAGCGCTTCCTTATGGGTGTCTTCGCTCCAAACGCTCTCCTCCTCCGATCTTGTGAACAAATAGTCTGCCAGCTGTACTGCGTTGAATGGGAACTTCAGCTTGCCGGATTTGCCTTCTACCTGCGGTGACACGATCAAGCATCTCCTCTCGAAGCAATATTTTTCTTCTACCGACATTCTGTTCCAGGGAAGTTCATTGGTTGTGACGATCGTACAGCAGTCCTTGAAGATTACACCTGTTTCCCCATATTTCACATCTACAGCATAACCTTTGCCCTCTAGTAATTTCTTCATCGCGGGTATGTTATATCTATTAAAGAACCTCTCTAGATTCATCTCATCTACCAGTACTATGTGTGGCTCTTTATCTAGCTTTCTTGACTCTACAAAGAAATGAGAGGGCCCAGGGTTCAACTCATCACAAATGAAGATAGTATCAATCATTCTCAAGATTGTACTTTTGCCGGTATTTGCTGCTCCATACATCCATACACAATGAATCTTTTATCTTCTCGTTTTAAGAGTACTTGATACAGAGCATCTGTAATCTCCCAATATCCCAGATCTCTTAGCGATTACTCTGTTAGCTTTTGTGATTTATCTCTGTAATGCTAGTTATCCTTAACATACTCTTCTAGCCTATCTCTAATAGATATCTTGGATTTTTCTGTCACACCGATTTGCTTGAGTATCTTAAAAGCGTTGTTCAATGTCTATTGCTATTGACAGATCTAAACTACAGCATCCGAGTCACGCAAGTTCCTGTATAAATACTGTGAAAATGTCATTGAACCGTTCGCAATGTTTTCTGCAATAAATTCTTTCACAAAATGACTCGAATTCCTCTTTTGTGGAAGTTGCTTCATCTCCTCAATGGTTTTTCTAGCAGCTATCTTCCCGTACTCCAGCTGCATTTACTTTTCACACCCATACACATGCTTTAGTCCTTAATGTTAGATAAAAACTCCTCAGGGGTTTTAATGTTTAGTTCTGACATTTACAGGCCGAATTTCTAGAATAGTATATATCCACCACGAGTCTTATTCTTGAAGTACTCTCTATTGATGCCTTTTGAGTCTCTTGATATAATTATTGAATAGGTATTGCTCCTCAACTCATTACTAAAGACATCGGCTTAGGTTATTACTGGTTAGTTTGATTGCAGTTTTTCACGAATCTTCCCTGCCATGCTTTGTGTAACAGATCCGGAGACCAACAGGAAGAAGTCGTATCTGTAGTTGTATTATTTCCTTGACTTTGACATTTAGGAATACTCTAGTGGATCTTAGCTTTTAAAAATAGAAAGTGCCCTCTAATTCAATATTTACTTGCTTGACATTTTTAAAACATATATTAGTCTAATTAATTAATATATATTTGCACACAACCTGCCCTATTTTTTATATAATTATATTTTTGCACAGTTGCACAATCTGCACAGTTATATATAATTATTTAATTAATTGATTTTGGTCATAATTATTTATTAATCAAATTTGAATTAGGAGTATCTCTAATTAAAGGCAGTTAGGATAGCTTATATTATAATTATATATTTGTAATTATAAAATTTCCTATTTTTATCTATTTTATCAATATTATAAGTGTCCTATGATCAAAATTTCATGAAGGAGTTCGATTCAGAAGCTGAGACATAAATTTTAGTTAATAATGATACTTTTTATGTGGGGTAGGATGATAAAATATATCAATAATGTCAAAAATTGATCATGCACCGACTTAGGGATTTTGATGTTTTTGAAAAAAAAAATTTTGCACCGACTTAGACCCCCCCCTGTTTTCTTATTGGCAAGTATATTTTCACTTTTAAAAACTACATCTTACATTCTAAAAAATGAGTGAGATTCATTACATTGCAATTTAGTGAGAAATTTATACTATAAAGATATCAGTTATTGCCAATGAAAAGATCAGAATCTTTTCTTATATAATATAGATAATATGATTGGTAATATATAAATATAATTTAATTAAGTTAGGTTTTATATCCAAACTTAACTTAATTATAATTAAAGTAATAATCGCCTTTGGTGGAGTACTACCTGAATATAATAATTAGGACTATTTGCCCTTTAAAGTCTCCTCCTTTTCTTCTTTTGACTGAAATTCTTAGCAATTAGTTTCTCCATTTTCCACTTATTTTGTCATTATAATTTCCCCTTAATTATTGTTTATTATTAATAAAGTTTAATTGTACTTTTTTGTGTTTATTCTCCTTTTTTAGTTGTTAATTTTTAAATGATTAAATTATAAAAAGAATATAATCGCATTCAAATTCTTTATGCTTTTTACTATTTAAAGGACTCTATTGAAACAATATTTGGAAATATTTAAACATTTGACATAGGTTTAAGAAAATTTAGTAAAATAATATCCTAATTTGTTAGATAGCTGAAATAAAGCAGTGAAAGAATGGAAATCTAGTTAAGAAATTTAGTAAAGACAACGAAGAAAGTTTATGATAATTTATTACTTATTATTACTTGCGACTCTAAGTATATAAATATAACATTTTGAGTATGTTAAATAGAAAGAAAGATATAAAGACTAATAAAAGTAAAGAAAAATCAAACGAATATAGCAAACATAAGAGATTATAATTATCTAAGGCATTATATTAAACAACTTAAAGAAGCATTTATGATAAAAAGTTACATAATTCTCAATAATAGGTCTGCTTATTATATAAATATATATATATTTATACAATGCAAAGGATTTATGAAGAAATATTGGCTATTTATAAATTAGATAAAATATTTATTAAGTATATTGCAAAAGGTTACTATTATCAAATCAGTAAACTGAGTAGTGTAAAATATCATATATTTCATATAAATATTTCAGCAGTAACTATATAGTAATGGATATCTTGTCGATGTACTAATGGAGAATTCTTGAGGAAAAGTAAGATGTAGAACTCGAAGAAAACATTTTTATCACCTTCAGTAGACTTTCCGTGTAGGTTTCATGTATAGGATGGAGAAGTGGCAGATCTTTTCATTATGAAAAGTTATGCATTTATGTGATTTAAACTCTCCAACCTTAATAAAATTAAAAAATATTTAAAATAAGAAAGCAACGGTTGAAACTTTTGCAAACCACCTTAAGAAGCCATGGCTGGATGAATTTCACTATCAAAGGTTCACCATTAGATGAGCAGGAGAACTTTGTATGTCTAAGGTGTGGTAAAAGTAACAATAAAAAGTCTTTATTTTCTAACATTTTTTAATGAAAAATCAGGTAATTAATACACTCTTTAATCTTAACGACATCCATCACTCTTATTATTTGAGTTATTCAATTTCAAAAGAGTTATAAATCAGAAGGATGGCAAATCGAATTCATATATTTACTGATAAATTAGAATATATAAAATAACCAAATTAAATTTACATATTTATAAAATTATCCCTAGAATAAATATGAAATTGATCCAACAAATGAACCTGATAATTTAAGAATATTATAGTCCTTATAATGGAAACCTCTTTGAACCAGAACTGTTAAGTAATTTATAATTTAAATCTTACATCGTAAAAACAGATAATACATATATATATATATATTATATAAATATATATATATATATATATAATATATATATATATAAATATATATATATATATATGAAATACAATCTCATTTTAAATCCAGCAATTATTAGCTTATTAATAATGCAACAATTAATTTGCCACATGGAGATTTGTAAAAAATGACTTTGTAAATAGAAGAGTTGAGAAAATGAGAACTATTATAATGTAAGAATAAAACAAGAAGAAATAATGAATTAGTGCATTTATATAGTCATCTTAAATGTGAAATAGTCGTTAAGAATAAAATTGAAATTAAAGTGTTTAAGTAATAGTAGAAGATTCAGTGAAATAACTATAATTTTGTAAAAGCTGGGGGCTTTAAATCTGATAATAGAAAAAAGATTTTGGTTATAGAAGCAAAAATGTTGAGAAAAAATGAAAATAATGGACATTAAAGAATAAAAGCAGACAAATTATATAACTCTTCAAGCAGATACTGCGATATAAGTAGCTAAGATGATCATGCTAAGTAATTTATCAATTTAAATTTTATTAGATTTATTAATGTTATATTAATAATATGGTAAATAATTGCTATTATTTACACAATAAAAAAATAAATAAGATTATTCAAAATCCTTGTTGCCAAGGATTCTCTCAAGTTAATATTAATGTTGATGATCAACTGTCTAATACCATTTAGTAAAATATGTTTATTAACAAATTATAGTTAATTGGTAAAAATAGATAGTCAGATAAATTAGTAAATATATTATAAATCCTTAATCTGCGAAATTTAGAGCTAGAATATTTCTACTATAGAAGGAATACATTTGAATTTGGAAAATTAATTTAAAATAAATAAATATTAAATAAAAATCGTGGCAGTTAAAGTTGGCCAATTTAAACGATCTTGGGCTCATTCGATAAAAAATTCAAAATTAGCTGGACTTTACTATTGGTGGTACTATTTTATCAAATCCTCTGACAGAGATAACTCGACTTTAATACTCTCTAAATTCATTAAGTTATACCCTCACATTAAAGTGAAGTTATCACTGTCAGAGGATTCGATAAAATAGTACCACCAGTAACAAAGTCCAGCTAATTTTGAATTCCCTATCGAATGAGCCTAAGATCGTTTAAATTGGCTAACTTTAACTGCCACGATTTTGATTTAATATTTATTTATTTTAAATTGATTTTCAAAATTCAAATTTATTCCTACAATATTTAACTAACTAAGAGTAAATTAAAGCAAATTAGATATTCTTCTACATTTTTATATGTTTAAGTTATTTTATTATTCATATAATTTATTAGCAAATTGTTTAGTTTTTTTTCAATTACTTTATATTTATAATTTACAATGAATTTTACAGATTAAAGGTTTAATATAATGTTAAGTTATTAGTAATTGTGTATTTACCTATTGATAGAAATAAAATATAATAAAGAAGTTGATATATTGATAGATAATTACTAGAAGGTAAATTAAGTGTGATTATAAATCCTTCGTGATTTAGATTTACTTTTTAATTTATTTCTCAGTTTGAAAATCTCTCATTTCTTCTCTGTAGCTGATTCCTTCTCATGCAACATGTTATTTTACTCATCTTTGTTTATCATGTCTGTTCCCTCCTCTTCTACATAGATCCATAACTTTTCATCCTCCTTTTTCTGAGAATCAGTTGTGTTTAGCTTAGATAGAGAGCTCGTTAAGAGTTTGGTTTTGTTTATCATCGTGTCTAGATTCACTCTATCAAAATGGGAAAATTGTTATTTTCTTAATATAAATTTAATTAAATAAGACAGCAACTAATTTGCAATTAGTATGAAAAGAATTTTATAGTAAAGTATAAAGAAATGTCTGTATGAAATGGCCTTTACTTTACACCAACTTCAATAAAAATGTTGGAAAGTCCGAATCCTTCTTTGGAAATTGTATATTTTTGTTTAAATATAAATCAAAATAATTTTCAAGCAAAAATATAGAATTTCTAAGCAGGATTCGGACTTTTCAACATTTTTATTGAATTTGGTGCATAGTAACGGGCATTTTATACAGACATTTCTTTATACTTTACTATAAAATTCTTTTCATACTAATTGCAAATTAGTTGCTGTCTTATTTAATTAAATTTATATTTAAGAAAATAACTATTTCCCCATTTTAAATAAACTATATAATTATCCTTCACTTTTTTCTTCTGGGAGCATAAGTAGCCTTTAACTTCGACTTTTTCCTCGTCTGTATTATTGAAGTACTCTTCCTGACCATCTAGGTGATCAACCAGTTCCATTCTGTTGTCGTACTCCAGAACTCACTCATCCCATGTATCATGATGAGACTTCATGAAGGTCGTTTCATTTCATTTATCCTCATTCACCAACCACAAAAATCTTGATTTCTCCTCTCGACAACTTACTCAATTTCCTCTTCATTTTCGCTGATTCCTGATTTGCCAATCTATAATTTCAAATTCTTGACTTCAAGATTAAATATCATGTAATATATTTTATATGTTTACCTAATCTATGAAATTTGGTTCTCCTTGTTGCTCGAGGGCTAAGTGATTTTTCAACAGTAAGGCTCTAATTCCGCAATCCTCTGGGTCAGTAACCTGATGGATCTCAGGTTTAAATGTGATTTTGTTCACTGAATATTCTTTGCCCACAATCTCATTCAAGAGTTAGCTGATTGTTGTATAATAGATCACTGCTATACTCCCTACTATTCTCCTTAAGTAATATATCTCAAAAACCTTTACACCCTCTGTAATTCTCAAAATCACAGGGTTTCTTCAAATCTTAATAATACCTTGAAAACTTAGTGGGATTATGATACTTTTGATTCTCCTGTATCTGTCTAAAATCTACTGTTGTCACGCTTCTAATTAATCGTCACCAAATATTTCTGAATTTGTTAGATTCCTTTGTCGTCCACGACAATAGTTGATCGAATTATGTGTGAAAGTGTTTCACTCGTTCATATTTGCCTCTTCGATTTGTTTAAAAAATACCTCAACCGTGATCTTTTGGATATGTTTTCATGGTATTATATCGTTATGTTGTCACTCTCGTTGATTTCACTCGAATGCTCTAGTTGTTTTTCTTTCCAAATTTCTCGCTCTCTTGTACCGTTTCATCTGGCATTCTCATAGTTGGTGAATCTCTGTACTAGTGCTTTTTATATCTGGATTCTTGTGCCAGGACAGCATACTTTGATTACAAATCCAGTAGTTTTTGTGGACTACACCTTCTTCGCGAGTTGTTTTTATCAAACTCTGGCATGTAACTTCAGCCATGTCTATTAGTAATTTGACTTTCATCTGGTCTGAATAGATGCATGGTGACCGATTAATAAGTACATTGAATTAGGCTCTCTTTGGTAATTTCTAATTGATCATCTTGCTTTGGTTTGATTATCCGATTTTGAGTTGCTCTTATCCCTATTTGCTTATTTAGCGGATCTTCTTAACGTTTGTTCTCTCTGATCCCTAAGATCTCCTGATTCTTACTTCTATCTCTGTGCATGTATCATTCCTACTTTACCTTTGCCAAAACTCACCTTTACCTTATCACTTTTTTATATCTGTTTTCAACCATTTTTGTATTGATTTTGGTGAAATTTTTGCTGGTGTAAATTGCTTTGTTATCTTCCATCATGTTGATCTTTCTTGATTTTTCTTAATTAATTATTATTAGCTTCCATCATTTAATTTTTATATATTTTTTATTAAATTATCAATGTAATATAATAATATATTATTTTATTTTACAATTGTAATCATCATTTGTAGTATTACTTCTAACAAAAAGATCTAACTAGGATCTCCTTATAAATCTATTTTATAAGCATTTCAATACAATTATGAGTTTTGTTTATTAATTATGAACAATTTTGAAAGTTAATTAAGGTCAAATATAAGATTTATTTAATCTAATATTTAAGAAAATAAACTGGTTAACTTATTCTATGGATGTGATTTTTCATTGATATCTTCATATACTTAGCAATATTAAACATTTATGACTATTCACTTATTATTGAATGGGTTAAGTACAATACTCAAAATGAAGATATTAATCCATTTTTCTTAACTTTAGCTAGTTATGTAATATTTAATTAGGTTATTTTTCTCTCTTGTCTTAATGGCTATGAATAGCGGCTACAAATAGCGAATGTATAAATTTCAAAATTTTATCGTAAAAAATACGTTTGTAGTTTCACAGAAATGTGGAAAATAATTTTTTTTTATAGGTATATTATTTCAAAATAAAATTTACTTCTTAAAAAAATCTCAGCATAATCCCTATTTTATTTAATTTAAACTATTCAGATCAATTTATGATAGTATAATAAATCATTAATCTATCATTTATTATAGTTCAATCTTAAAGGTAGTACTGCATAATTATTTTTATATGTTTATAACTAAGTTATGAATAAATTTATGAAGTTATGTTAGTTAACATAATAGCTATTTAATTACTTAAATGATTAAAACTAAAGTAGTTGATTTTAAATTATTTAGTTATAAAAATACAAATTTATAGATCAATTATGAATTGTTAAGTTGTTCAGTGATATTTTAAATAAATGGTCAGATAAAGAAGAGGGATAATCTTGAAAATTCATAAATTTTCATAAAATACTTAATATCATCACATTATGATTTATAAGAGAAGTTATTTATTGGGGAATAAAAGACGGATATACAAATTTCTAAGAGCAAATATTATATAGCATTTAATGAGGTCAATTAATTTTTAAGTAATTATTTTTCAATTATAAATAAATAATTTAAGATACGAATGACATCATCTTTCAAATAAACAAAAGAATAAAAGTTAAAAGCTTTAAATTATACATTTTACATTAAACATAAACTTCTAAAGATTATGATTAATTTACACATATCCTTTAGGTAAATAGCCGCAAACAAATTTATTAAATACTATAATTTTAGAAACTTTAAGAATATAGCTTATAATTAAATCCTGAATTTAAACCTTAAATTATTACACGAATCATTAAAGTAAAAAAATTGATTAAACATTATTTACTAACGATGATGAAAACATAATAATTAAAAAGTAAAATATCATAAATAGCCCCTTTACTAAATTTTTACAATAAAACCCCATTGAAGATGACAAAAGGTAGCATTCAATCTTTAATAATTAAATAAATAGCCCAATTTTTGATAAATTTAATTATATTTTGATTAAGTTTACATTTAACTACAACAACTTACAGTGAAAATAGATGCTTTTAATTAAACAGAAACCAATTAACCCTGTCATAGAAATAAACAATATTGAATCAGAGCATAAAGCCTCACTGCCATAAATGGTGACTAAAATGTCTTAGCTTAGACATCCCTTGTGAAGTGGAGGGCATGGATGTTATATGGCAAGGCCAGTGCTTCGACTGCATATGACGATGTGACAGAAGGGTCTTCAGCATTAAACAGTGTAAAGATGGAACATAGCCATCACATAGTAGTACTCTCCTTTAATTGTCACAACATAACATTAAACTAAACCCCAAGGCAACCAGAGCAAATCAATAGCTTCGTATCCTTCAACAATCAAGTGGCCATCTCTAGCAAGACTAACTATACTTGTGATTCTATGGGCTGTTGGAACATTAGTGTTGGCATATTTTAAGACCTCTTTCGTGCATTGTTAGATAGAAGAGCATGATGTAGTAACTCCATTTGCGCTGAGACTGTTGGTAAATGCGAAAGAACTGAAAGAGAAGTAGTGATAGACGATCTTTTATTCACTGCTTCCTATACATAGATCAACTTCAACTATCTTGGCATGTGAGAATGCTCCCTAAGGTGAGAAGAAGTCGTAGAAGTGCTTTAAAGTGCCAGAGTGTTTGGGAACTCCAATTGTTGAGACTCCAACGAGCGCAGCGCGAACAGTGAACTGCTTCAGGATTCCAATACCTCCATATTGGCAATAGCTCTGAGTCATCATCAAAGTCCTATAGATTGAAGTAGAATCCGCAAGGTTTCACAGACTACAACATAGAAAAAAGTGCTTTGTCTAGAGTGGAAAAGGGCTACAGACTAAAGAGATTGACAGGGTTTAACAGTAATGATTTTCTCTCTATAACCAAAATTATCGGCACTATTTGTGTAAACTATTTTGTTTGGAAAACTCCAATGGCCTTTAGGGAAACAGTGATTCTTGATTATCCCGGCTCCTCGAGCAGATATCTGAGTCGGAAGTTCAACCTTCGTGAGATAGCTCCAGCTGCGTCGATTGGTGCCACTGGTTGCTCCCAATTTGAAGATTTGCCCATTACTTCTACTGCAATACTGAAAGTCAAGATTAAAAGCAAATGCCTAGACTTGTTGCCAAGAATAATCAACACAAGACGCCAGGGTTTCAGAATCAAATATCTACTTGATCACAAATGAAAATTACGAGTCAATGCTCATCAACCAGGGTAGAATAGAGACAGTATTCTTTTACTTGATGCTATCATGGAGGTTCAAGATATGTGGTTCGGAAAGAACATGGAGAAGACTGAATATCGAAAAAATGCTTAAGTCTGTAGATATTTAAAACAGTGGATTCATTGACTTCTCTGGCTCTTCGTTGCCTCTATGAATAAGACTAATCTCCGCAGAAACGAGATACTACAGCATGAATTCAGAATGCTCGACAAGGATGGCAGTGGCTTCATCTCATCTGAGAAAATCAAGGAAATTCTTGGCTTTGGGAAGACTTTCTTAGAGAAAGCTATAAATGACATTATTAAGCAAGTCAAACTATGGGAGGTAGTCAAATGTCATTCAAAGAATTCTCGCATATGATGAAGAGATTTTCCAGCTGATTATTTTGCATAGTAAATGACATAATACATTAAATTTAAGAATTTCATTCATCCTAATTTTCACAATCTTTTATTTATATTTTTATTCAAATTTATACCTAATAAATTAATTAATCTCCTTTTATTAATTAATCATATTTTTTGTTATTAATGATGATTAGATTTTTCTTTAAAATCTTTTGGTAATTTATTAATGAGATAAGATATATTTTTGTTTACAATTAATATTATTTTATCTATTTATCATTAAAATCTAATGATTAATAATAATAATATTATAAATTGTGGTCTTAAAAGTTACAATTTATAAATAGAGATATAATAAATATAGTGACTTATTTTATGGTTATATATAATAAATTAGTCATGAAAAATTTATTCATTTGGTTTTAACACTGTATTTTTAAACAATGAATAATAAATTTATTTCACTTAATTGCATATTTTTTCTTTAAAATTAAATTATTATTGAGATATCAAATAAATTAAATTGCATAATTTTATTTTGGATATAATTAAGACTTTTGATTATCAGATTAATTCACATTATAAAGTGTTTCGTAGTATATTTTATTAATAAACAATATAATAAGTAACTCTTTTTAAATTATTGTAAGCTAAATATTATATTTCTTAGAGTTGGAGTGTATGAAAAATTTATTGACACTTTTCTAAAAAACCGTTCTCTTTTAAGAGTGAAGATCTCCACTATGAGCAGGAGATATTTGAGACACATCATTTCTCAATATATTGTGTTACAAACATTCACAAATTCTAATAACTTTCTAATGAATGCTCAATTTTCTTGGTAAATTTTTTTAACTTTAATTGTATCTTATTTACATAATATGGTACCTTAAATTTTCTAGATTATATCTACTATGTTAGCATTAAAGACTTCGTTGACCTAGAGATATATTCCGTAGAAACGTTTACTGCAACATCTCAATGAGTAAGTCAAAATTTACATATGATCTGCAAGAAATATGAGATTATCCCCATTCTAATCATTTCCAATTCCCAAACATTCAACAACAAACTTGAACTTGCCAAATACAAAGATAAACACGCTATTAAATTGTTCAGGATCCATTTTTTAACTTAAAATAAACATCTTATAAAATAATCGAGCTAAACTTCCTATAAATTTTATTAAATTGGGATATATTAGACTTTGCAAATTAACACCAGACAAATAAATGTTATAACGCAACATTATTAACAAGCTTATAAATAAAAAATATTTCATAACTAACCATTTTTGACTTGCTAGAATTGTTCTATCGTCCATCATATGATAAATGGCATATAAAGAATAAATAATGTAAAAGATTATATACAAAAATACCCATCAATTTAGGAATATTAATATTTATAGTAATTTAAAAGTTATGCAGAGTGGGAATTAATCATAAATCTAGGTAATTCTTAAGATTTTAACAACAACTAACTAGTCAATAAATAATAGAATTAAAAAGCAAAATATGACTAACGATAATTTATATATTAGTAACCCTAATACCTACCTTCATAGAATCTACATTGCCATGTAATATTTAAATTATTTGATCTTCACAATCATATTAATAGTATAAATTTACCATTCTAACTAACCTACTAAAGATCTCTAAGATTCATACAAACTCAAAACACTGTTACATTCACTAAAAAAATACTAAAATAATGCTTGCTTACTAGCAATATCTCTAGAAGTGGATTTTTATAGGATAAACCATGTAATCAATTAATCTTAGAATATAATTTAATCGAATTTGAATTATTAATGAGATAGAGAAATATCAAGCCTGACCAAGAATAACTGACTTATAATTGAAAGGAGAAGACAAACCTATAGAATTTAAACTATAATATAAATTTTTATTATTCAGCCACCCTTTGAGAAATTCTTTGTTTATGATATTAAGATCGTTTTAATTTTAGTAGCCTATCAGCAATCCACTGATGTAAACTAGAAAAGTTCTCGAATAAGAAAGTTACTGAAATACGGACATAGTTTTCATCTTTTATATACAAATTGAGATATAAAATATTAAGATACTGAGTGAAAAACACAAGGTACTATAGATATTAACTTATAAATTATTTTTTTAATAGATATTTCTAGCAAGAAAATCTATTTTTCCCTCTAAAGGAATTTGGAATGTATTCTTTCTCATTTTCTACAATTTTTTAAGCATTCTTTTAAAATTTCATTAGAATTATGAAACTCCAAATTATTGATTTAACCAGGATTTTAATATGTAACCACACCTGTACTTTCGTGTTACTGGACTTATTTAGTCAAGTAGTTAGTTTAAACGGTAAATCTGTAAAACCCCATCTGATAAAATATCAATAAAATTAAAATGCAAATTGAAAAATAAGAATTAGATTTGAATATATATTGTAAAATATTTATAATACAAATTCATATTATATTTTAACTGCCAATAAGTGCAAGTCTATATTTAGAGACTAAAAACATACAATAATTTTAATTTATTTTATTTAAATTTAGTAGGGCTTTTAAGCCATGTTAAAATGAGCATATTTAAATTTTTTAAGATTTGTATGTGAGAATTTTTTTATATTAAAATTATAGCTTAGGTTATTTTTATTTATTCGTTAGATGGTTCATTGTTCACTTATGTAAAACTATCATACCTTAAATTTTGATTAATTTTTACATAAATTCCAAAGAATTTTTCGTAATCAATAAATCATTTTTTTAAGGAATTAGACATTATTAAGACTACTTTAAGCAAAATGGGCTTATGATGTTTTGATTTAGTTTAAATAAAAAATAATGTAAATTTTTAATAAAACTTTTATTTCTCGAATACTTTCAATGAAAATTTATTAAATTTATCTGTTTAAAAGATATTTTTGAAACTTGAAAGGCTGTTTAATTAATATATAAAATTTCTAATTTAATTAATTATTTTTTTCCCTCCACAATAATAAGTGAATATTTCTGTCTATTCAAAACCCCAAAACCCCTGAAGTTGTTTGATTGAGTTTTTGATTGATGAAAGTAGACTATTAACGCATGATTTATTAGGGTTTTAATAGGGTTTATGTAGGGGTTTAGGGTTATAATGTAATAAAAATTAGTGTGTAATGCAAGTGTTTTATTTTAATTATTCACTCAAACAGTACTTTAGCATCATGAGGCAGCTTTCTAAACTTTATCTCCTATCCAACTTACAATTTAGTCTATTGTATGGTAAGCTCTGTGATTAGGCTTAATAATTCTACTCAGCCATATCTTTCATTCTACCTTTTATCTTATTCTAGTCTAGATATTGCTGTATTCTCTGTTTTGAATCTTTCTCTCTTTGCAGCTATAGTAATCATTTCTTGCCATATCACATTCACAAATAATTGCTGCTAGAGCCCATATATCCCACTTAATATCACCATATCTCCAGTCCTCTCTTTCTGGAAAGTATCCAGGAGTACCATACAAGTTGCCAAGTCCTGAAGCTTCAACTCTCTATGATCTATTGAAATCTATTATTACTACTCTGAGAGGTGAAAAGTCAAGCATTATATTCTCAGGCTTCAAATCTCTATCAACATATCCAAGAATGTGAAGCTCCTCAATGCCTTTGCAAACATTTGTAAGAAAAGAGGTAACTACTTTGGTATCCTTTAATCTTAAATGTAGTCTCTTATGTCATTTAATATAGAGGAAGACGAAAAGCTACATGATCATGAGCAAGCAGAATAGCATCGAGCATTATTATAAATCTGCACTAACTATCTCTTGACTTCGTAAGTGCTTGGTATTCATTTACGAATTCCATTTGATACTTGTCATCGCATTTGAAGTAGTTGAACGGATATATCTTGTATGCAAACTACTTATCTGTTATGACTTTCTTCTCAAATTTATCCTCAAAGATAAGATAACTTTCTTTACACTCTTTAAGGTAAATTATATTCAATATTGGAAGTTTAAGTGCATGCATCATAAGAGTGATTTTTACTATCTCTGAGGCTGGGAGGTTTCTTACTGCTTTAATAAGTTAATTTTCTTTCTTTACTCTTTGTTCCAAAGTTTCTAAGGTCTCTTGGCTTTCTTTTTAAAGGAAGACCTCACCAGTCTCTGGATCTATTACTTCAAACTTCTAGCCATGATGGTTTTATAGATGAACTTTTAGATCTCTTGAATGATTGTATTATTTATTGCAGTAAGGGCAGAAATATTTTCCATCTATCTTATCATGCTTAAGATAGAGCTTGCGCTTGTTAGAATGCTGCTCTAAGATATGACGCTTAAGAGCAGATTTATAAGTGAAGTTCTTCTCACACTCCTCACATAAATGTAATGCTTTTATTTCTTTTTTCTCTTCCTCCTCTTCAACCATATTCATTGGAATTTCGCATTAAATTTCTTAGCTCTGCATTTCTATTTAACAACTGAATTGCTATTTAAAGTCTGATACCTAAAGTTAGAAAATTTCAGGTTCGTACTAGGTAGAGGCATCGCAAGTCTCAATTTTCTTTTGATTAATGAAAGAAAGTTTTTGCTGGCTAATGCCAAGCAATGCCGCTTTTCTTAGTAAGTTGCCGCTCATTTTATAAATACTATTAATAATTATAAAAACTGTTTAAATTCTACCTTTAAACACTAGTAAGAAAACATCATCAAAGATTTAGAGAGGTCTAATGGGAACAGAGTGAGAGACATTAGTTTTATATTTCTAGAATTTTCAGATAATTTATGTATTATTTCTTCCATTTTATACATTAAAATGCACCTAAATGTGTTTTGGGAAGTTAGGTGGTGCTCCTAAATATGTTCTCGTAAATTTAGGAGGGGAGATTTTAAAATTAAATTTTTTTAATGTACCTCCTAATACGGTTTTGAACTTTAATATAACCACCTAGTTAAGTTTTAAATAAATTAGGAGCACCACCTAATTAAATTAATTATTATTAGGAGCAATTTAATGGAGAAAGTTTGATAAAAATGGAAGTCAAACTTTGAAACTTGGAGAAAGTTCTTCCATCTTTCTCTTACTATCTTATTCAGGTTGACCTCCAGTTGGATCTCTCTATTTAGTAGTAAAATTTTAGTAAGTTTAGAATGGATATCCATAATTTTAAATTTCATAAACATTTATAGAAAGTGGAAGCAAGATGGAGTCTATGAATGATGCAATGAAGAGAATACAATCTCAAGAATTGATAGGAAAATTTCGAAGTAAGGAGGACCTCTATAGATATTTGGTATAGCAAGGTAAGCTTTTATCAAATTCTAATATATTAACCATAGTTGGATTGTTCTTGCCAACTCAGGAAGGAACATAAATATAATTCTTAAAAGCCTTACTAAGTGAAGAGAAAAAAGCTTTTAAGACCAATGAAATAAAGATGATTGAGATACCTAACTACCCTGAAATATCAGTGACAAACCTATATGACGATGCTATGAGTGATCCGGACGTAGCTCTCTACCTTCCATCAAAGCTACAGCTCTCTAATAAGTTGCCAGAGAGAAACTTCTTCTTTGGTGTTCTTGCAACTCTGAAACCTGAGTACTTAAATGAAGTTATTTAAGAAGCTCATAAGAAACGCTACAGCATCTCTCCTGAAGAGAAAGAGAAGCAGGGAATCAAAATCAGTGACTCATGGCTGTAGGAACTGCAGAAGCATCCATTCATCTCAAGTAAGCATAGACTTCTAACTTTATAGAAAAACCTGGTACTGCTATATATTTGATGAAAAAGCGCAGCAAATTAAACAGAGAGAGAAAGTCTCAAGTAAAGCATGAATTGAGTAAGAGACTCTTCAAAGATTTATAAAAGCCAGAAGAGATGAACATAGATGCAAGGGCTGGCACTAAGAGAAGAAACATTGGCCCAAGCAAGCCTTAAAAGAAAGAAAAGAAAGAGAAGCCAAATCCCTTTACGGGCAAATTTAATATGTGAACTTATTCATTCGTTTAAATCTAAAACTTATTTATAAACACAAAATCTCCCTTCTCTTGCGCATACTTTAGCTTTATCATCGCTGACTCTTTTAGCAGCACTCTTAATAAAATCTACTGTATCTATCTTCAGATCGTGCATCAGATGATAGAGTAGAAGTTTCTTGTAGTGGCCTTTAAATAGGCCCCAATATAGTTCAATTCCATTGAATTGAGGGCTATAAGGAACATTCAATACAGGTGTTATGTTTAGCCTTTCATATTCTCTCCTTGAGTCTTTAGTTTTATTAACTGATAAGTTATCAACAAACAGGATAATTTCTTATTCAGCATACTTATCTCTCAGTTATTACAAGAACTTTATGTATTATTCGGTCTATATTGAGCGAGGGTGGATAACATAAATCACGAGGCCATTATGTTCGCTTATTCCACCAAGTATTGCATGAGTTTAAACCTTAAACCTTTAGTCATAAACTTCTATATTACTATACCTCTTGTACCAAGACCTTGATATAAAGGTATTGAATGTAAATACTGCCTCATCAGCGTGTATAAACTTTATATTATGCTCTTAAGACCTCTGCATTTAATCGAATATATAATTTAAATTATCCTTATAAAATGGAACATTAAAATCGATCACTCTCTTAATGCGATTGACTGTCTTGTAAGATTTACCATTCTTTTTATAGATATTAGCTATGGATTATGCAGAGATGTGTAGCTCAGGAAATTTGCGATGAAACATCACAGCCCTCTAGGCCAGAGAGAAATGTGCCCAGTATTTTAGACTCTTATCATTAATAAGATAATCGATATGATGCTACTAGAATTTTAAAGGTCTTTTAGGCTTAGAATTAAGATGCTATCTCTTTAAATTCAATGCTAATAGACAGTGTGACCTAACAGTAGCAGGAGATTTATAAAGCAGTCTTGCAATAGATGTGTAATTAAGAATAGGTCTGAGTTGATCACTAAAATCATTACATCCATAACGCAACTTAAACAATAAATCTATATATTCACTGTCATAAACTGATCCCAAACCTCGCATATTATCACTTAAATTACTGATATTTAAACCATCAACCCCTACATAAACCCTATTAAAACTCTAATAAATCATGCGTTAATAGTCTACTTTCATCAATCAAAAACTCAATCAAACAACTTCAGGGGTTTTGGGGTTTTGATTCTTAAGACAGAACGATAGTAATTTTAAAAAAAAATATTTATCTTTGAGCTAATAAGCCCGGCTTTATCTTATGGGAAGCAAAAAAATAAGAAAATTTTATATATAAAAATTTAAAGTACTATTTATAATTTTTTTAACAAATTTGAAAATCTCCTTTAAAAAGATATTGCCTTTTAAATATAATTCTTATAAAAGGCAAGAAATAGAGAGAAATTATGAGACTTAATTGATCTATTCTTTTAAAATTAAAAAAAAAGCAATTTATAATTTAAATATCATTAAATTGAAGTTATTTAATTTCAATCTAAAGTAACTCTTATCTAAAAAAATCAATCTTGGTTAAATTTAATTTGCTTTTGATGTATAATTTTTAATATAAGTTATATTTATTAATAAATGATAAAGAAAGTCATTGAATATATCAATTAAGGTTATATATGTTATTTGATTAGTTTTTTAAGTTGATCCTTTTTATTTAATTTTTTATTAAATATATTGTAAAGCTTATAAGAGGCATAATAAATGTCAAGATTCTTTTTTAATTAAATTTGAGAGAAATTTATGTATAATATTTATATTTAACAATAGTTGTCTATAGCAATAATTCACCGTAATTAGGCAGTTAATATAGGTATTTTTATACTCAGAAAATAATTATGATTAAAAGTATATATTTAAGAAATTTTCTCTACTTTTATTTAATTAAGAATATCTATTTACATTTTGTAATTTAAGGCTTATAAATATAATCTTAAAATTATAGCTATTTCTGTATTAAAGCTATATTTATTATTTCAAAGTAATTTTTCGATAAGTTTAATTCATTAGAAGTTTAGTTGAATACCAAACTATATAGATAGTAGACTAAATTCTATGATTTTTTATTTGAATAATTTTTTATGACTTGTGTAAATTTGAATGAGTTTTTGAAAAATAATTTTTTATTTATAATCATAATATATGCCAATGATTACTTCTGATATTAATAAATATATATAACAGCCTAAATAAAGTTATGAAAAATCTGGATCTCTATAAAATTTAAGAATTTTAAATTAATTTATTTTTTATCTATAAAAATTCAAAATAAAATCATCTAAATAGATCATTAATTTTTCATGTCATTATTTTAACAAACTAGTTAAATTTTAAACTTGATAATTTAGAGAAAATTAGAGATGCATATGTTACAATATAATATAAAATATTTCTAATTTTGATATTTTATTTTAAATCGGATTTTGGGGTTTATGCCTCGTTTAAGGACATTCAAATTGAAATATTATAAATTATATTATAAAACTAAAATTTCAAATAAAATTAATATATGAAAACACATTCAAATATTTATATAATTAATATTTCTCTATATTAAAAAAAAATTTATTGTAACTATCAATAAATCAGACAAATCTTTTAATCAAATTATAAAGATGATTTATTAACTAATAATTAAATAGAACAAGCAATAAATTCTCTAAATATAATGTTATTTATTAAGTTTTAATCTTAACTTTTGAAGAAAAAAAACCTAAATTTAATTGTATATGTTTCTCATTTACTATATTAATTGATTTAAACTTCTTTTTGCAAAATATATATATCATAAGAGCTATAGGCTAATTGGACCTTATTTCTCAATAAATTGATTAAAATAAAATTTACAAGTATTTGTGGTTAAAAAGATAATTTATAATTTAAATAGATGCTTTTATTCCATTACTAACTATTTAATAATCATGATAAGTGAACTAATTTAAAGTTGTGTCTGCTATTTCTAATTGTTTTTATATTATCAGATTATTTGCCATTATTTAATTCAGATATAGTATTTTTATAGCAAGATAATTTATTAAAGATAAATTGATCAAAACAAAATTGGAAAAAAATTTTCATTATAATTTATTTGGATTACATCACCCAAGTCAATTAACATGATAATTTCAAATTATTTTTAAACATATTATTTCAGTTATTATGTAAAAAGTTTGATATTTCTTTCACGAAATTAGTTTAAACTATCACATAAATTACTTCATTATTCATTTTAAGCATATTTTTTAATTAAATTTTATAATAATAATAAAAATTCAACATAGTTCATTACTTATACAGCATATTATATTAACTTCATTAATAATTAGAATATATTTTAAAGTTATTCTTATATTTTTAAAAGATCTTTTTATATACTTTCATTTTTCTAGTTTTACAATATCTTATAAAATAAGCTTTTTTACAATCGAAAACTCTAGCTCTATCATACAAAAAAACATAAAAAACGTGAAAGAATAAGGAAAATAATGAATTAAATCACGGCTTTTATTATGACATTCCATCATAACAGGTAAGTGCAATATCCTTAATCAAACAAATATCCAATTCTTTATCCCAAGATGCTGTTGTAACTTGATCAAAAATGAAGAGTAATTATTCAACAAGGGGTTACTTACCAAAGGATCATAAATTTAAAAGGTAAAAGCTGCTTATTTTAACAGTAAAAATAAAGAGATATAAGACATTCAATATAAGAAATGTGCATTACTAATAAGAGTTAATCATCTAATTAGATTTATATTTTAGTTCCTTTTGTTTACTTAAAAGTTTAATAATAACAATATAAATATAAGTTTTATTTTTCAAATCAAGGAAATCTCTTTTTATTATAATTAATCTATAGAAAAAAAGAAGTATTTGGCTATGAAAAAGATTAATAAAACTATTAAGACAAAAAAGTAAACACAATTCATAATAAAGATTGATATTATTTATCAAAATATTTATCATTTTCTAATTTATTCTAAAGTCTACCTTTACCTTTTGAAACTATTAAATTGGAATCAAAGCAACCATGTCTATCATATTTTTCAACGTATTCTTTATACTCTGAATATAACTTCTTCAAGAATTCATGAAGATCTGGATCTAAAATCTCGTCACGATCTGCTGATAGATCATATAGAGTGCTCTCTTATTACCTTATTTGAATATAGCTATTTTGTATACAAGTCTATACAGTTTGGAACAAAACTTCCTTTAAATCTATATAACATACACATATATGAGATCGAAAATTATGGATTTTAGTCTAGTTTTTTAAATTAGGTGGCTGGATATTCAATCATCAAATATAACTAACTAATATTTAGCTAATTTGGTACCTATTTTTATATTATCTTTTGTAATTTGTACATAAAATAAAAATCTCTAGGGATTCAAAATATTTATCTTCCATATAATGATTCTCTCCTTAAATCTCTTATATTTGGACTGACAGTATTCTACTTTCGCACTCTATATGAATCATCTGACTTTTTATTCATTGAAATTTACTATTCTTTTGATGAAATATTTATTTTTTTATTAGATCAAGCCTCAAATTTCATACTGAGTACGATTTTCCAACTTCACTCCTTCCAAGCAGTAAGTATTTAGAAATGTGATAAAATTATTAAATTTTCCATCGATACTTAACATCTTACTAAAAATGGATAATGTAATTTAAAGTTTATATAATTTGGCTATGGGAGCAAATCCTATCAATCTAACAACTTCTCTTTTAGGTGGTATATTAGCCGCCCCAGCATCGCAACAAATCATTGGTGATTGCTAGTGACCAAATAGTTTAGATCTTGGTTATTATAAGTAGCAGTAAATAGTTAATTAAGATGATGTTTAAATGGAGTTAGAAGATGCTACTAATGGAAAATCAATAATAATATAATCACAGCAATAATGATATTAAGCAAAGAGATAAGAATTAATGGAACAATTCTCATAGTAGTAATGAAACTATTAAGAATTAAACAATCAATAATTCAATCAATCTATATAACTAGATCTATCCATAGTAATAGTAACAACAATATCTAACGCAATGTATAATAAAAATAAACAGAGTAAAGAAAAGAATAAGCAAGAAATGTTCTTGAAAATATTCCATAGGATATAATAGCAAGAGCTTAGTAGTATCTTTATGATGCAGTTCAGAATCCAGAAGAATTTAAAACGAAACTTTAAACTTTAAAGAAGAATGCTGCTTATGGTGATGTCTTTTGGGAGTTTTATCACTTTAGTTGAAATACAAAGATGAATAATAGGAAACAATAAAAAAATCCAGATTAAATTAATGATTTAAATAATTCGTGGAAACTACTCAGAGGAATGTACTTCGAAGTAATGTAGAAGGTACTATTATCGTTAAGATGGAATGTTCAAATCAGTAGTTATCTGTGAAATAATTAATATGAATAAAGACAGAGAATATATTAAAACATGTGATTTACTGATAATTATTTATTAACAGACAATTATATTTTTTTCTCAATAATATTATTCATCATATGAAATGGAAAGTATTTATTACAACATTTAGGTCATCTCGCAATTGCTTATAAACAAAAAGGAGATTAATTTGTGCAGATGTAGATTCATCTTATTCTCGTCAAATAACACAATAATAAGTTTTTTGATACACATCATATCTGTTATGATGGTTAATTTGTTGTAGAAAATACTAGCATTCAAATTTAGGCCGATGGCGAAGATCGCTATCATTTATTAAAAAAATATAAAATCGTTGCTGATCTCTACTGTAATAGCACATTATACACCGCTTAAACAGGATTCGTTGAAAACTATGCATCTCTCTTTTAAGATTTGGAGTGTTAAATTGAGTAAGTTTCTTGGTCGTTCCCATTGGCAAAGAACTATTAACAACAAAAAATAAGTGATAGGGGTATAAAAATTAGAACAACTTAGAAAAGGAATGGATATTAAATACCAAGATTTCGAATTTCCAGAAGCAAAAGATGATAAAAATCTACCTGGAGGTAATGATACTTATGGAAATTATATTCGCTAACTATTTGCTCACACTATTGATACAAATTAATATTAAACAGGTGCTTTCTATAAAAATAAGAAAGTAGCTCCATTTAATGCTATGTTTCCATGTCTTGAAATTCTTACTGATGATGATTGAATCTTCACATAGTTAGGATAAAAATTAAATTTAACATAAAAACAGTATTAGCTAACGAGCTAACGAGTTAACGAGTGTGTAGAACCAATTGTTTATGGTTAAGCTCCAAAAATATTTCCTCAAAAATGTTTCACTGTTTAGAACATTTTAGAAGTCAGATACAATCTAAAGAGATATTTTAATTGAAGTCAACTGTTATGCTACCAAAGTTAAATTATCAATCATATCCAACCACATCGGTATCAACAACTTTCAATCTTATTTCCCAATTCAATAGAAAGATAGAGTTCGTGGAGTTATATTTGCATTCAATTCTACGATTAATAGTGATTCTATGGCCGATGTTAGTTGTGCATCTATTTCAGGTAATTTATGAAAAATGTTCCAACAACCTATAAAATTCACTGGGATATTTCACACAACTGCCAAGAGAAGAAACAAATCTATAAATTTATAGAGACACTTATTCACTTAATATGATTTAAATTCAATTTATTCATTTGTCTCCGATGTCTGGAGATTAAAAAGAGTCGCACACTTATCCTATTGAAGACAGTCTCAAATGAGATTTATTATCTAGATCTTAAATGATTAGGCTTCAACGATGATTTATTTGGATTTCTTAACAATTAGGTAACTTTTCTATAGCTACAGATTATATTCATAGTAGGACAATAGTCAAGATCTATTGGTAGATAGACAGAAGATTGGTCAATTGAAAATTAAGGTAATTTCTAGTTTGTCAGATAAATTGGAAACCCAAAAGATGTTTGAATGAAGAAATGGATTGTAAGAGGTTGCTTGATTAGTAGTCATCTCATATAATTAAGAATTAGAATTCTTCTTCTTTTGCTGGTCATTTAAATGAGACAAAATAGGAGAAATTTCTCAGCCATTTAATCGAAGATAATCTTGAAGAAATATTTTTACAAATGGAAATATAATTAGATGTATTGTAGTAAATAATTGGTGTTTTTAAAAGATGTTCCTGATAAAGTGATACGGTAGTAAATAGAAGCAACAAAATTAGAAAAGATATCGAATAGTTGTAAAAAAGAGGAATATCCATGATTGATGCTTATTTTCGCTTTGGGGGGTATTCTCTACAAGGCTCATATTATAATTATAAGAAGATCTTCATACTTTATATAGGAAATAGGATGCATAGTTATTTGATTTTGTCAACGAAGATTAGGAGTTTTACAGAAGAGGATATATTTAGAAAGTAAGAAAGTCCAACTTTTGGTCTTTAAGAATAATAGCAGTAGCAATAGTAATAAGATTCATAACTTTTTTCAGAAGATTGGGAAGATTTAATGAGTGCTGTATGATACAATAAATAATAGTGTATATAATAAAGTTTATTAATCGATAATTTAAGTGAAATTTAATCAGAAAAAATTTAAATATGCATTCTCCCAATAGTTAAATGTATGGTTTTTAATATACTCAAAGACTGACTTTAGAATAAATTATTGGTTAAAACCACGATTTCTTATAATTCTTTAATCGTTTTAACTAATATAGAAGATAAATCACATCATCTAAAATTTAACAGACTCTTTAAGTTAGAAAATTTTTTACTTAGGACGTAGAAGAAATTGAATTTGAAGAGTCACAACCACTAAGTTAGAAACCAACTAATGAAAAAATGAAAGAACCATCATCAGATTAGTGATAACAATAGACAACTAGATCTCCTTCAAATTCTTAATATTAAGATGGATTATATAAAGAGGAATTGAAATAATGGTAAGCATAACAACTATAAGTCAATAATTAGCTAGTGGAAATCTATGAATAACTGTAGTAGATGAAGATTTGAATTAATAGCCATATTAATTCTCATAAGAAATTTTATAAGAAAATCAAAAAACTCTAGAGATCCTAATGTATAAATATTGCTGTTCACCCTATCAATCATCATCAGTAAAAAATAAAGAATGTTACTGGTCAATAAATATCTCCAAAATTAAAAACTAAAATGAGTTAAGCTATTCAATCGATTGACTTAACTAATGCTGAAAGTGCGGATCAAAAAATTTGATATAATATTGAATTTTTTAGAATAATTTAAAAGTTTTGTTTGTGAATATAAAACTTACACCAAAATATAGATTATTTGTTAAAGACTTTTAAAGGTGCTTTTGTATTTTTTATAGCAGACGCTTGTCAAATATAAAATACTGACCAATATGATCCAACTGCAATTGTGGAATAGATAAAATTCAGTAATGTAATACAAACACTGATCAAATGATTTTGATATACCATAAAGTAAACAGAAAAACACTAACAAATGATTTAAGAATTTTTGGATTAAGTTGACGATAGATTTGATGCTACTCATAAAAAAGATGCAGGCTCACTTATAGAATAAAAATTAAATGGCGTAAGTATAATTACAAATTCTTCAATCTCTAATTAACCAATAAATAAACAAGTAGAAGAGAAAATAGAAGAGAAAATAAAGTAAGCATATTTAAAACTATAAAAATTTACAGTAACTGTAAATTAGGTGGCGATATATAAATCATAAAAGATCTTACGCCAGTTTCATGAGCTATAGTAAGATAAGATAATGAAATTTATTAGAAAATTTTTTGAAAGAAAATAACTCAAAATAATCAATTGGTAGCTAGATTTGATCTTGTGACATGACTGTTAAACTAAATAGAAATTAAAATAATAAATATAATCAATGGATAATAGATCAATAAATCCGAAAGCAGCATAAGATTTATCAATAAAATATGCTGAATAAACTCATTCGTAAGTTTTAATTGATGCTCTTTTATAAATATAATCAGCGATAAAAGATAGCGCTAAATCGGCTACATAAATGTTAAACATTTTAAGTCTTGTATGATCAATCCATGAATAGTGATAAATTGAATATAACTTAACTACCATTTATATTTTTAATATCGCAATTGAGTAATGTTACATCTAAAATGTTATTTGTCTTTTTGCTCTCTAAAATTACTTTTTAACTTGATATTGTATTCTATAATGCTTTTTTTATTTTACCACCGAATGATGTATTATTATCAATTTAAAATGTCTAGCTTCCATAATCAGTATTGCATGACTAATGTAAGATTTTAATAGCAGTCGATGAATGTCAAAAGTCTTCTGGTGTAACGCCAGTCTATAAATTTTAAAGGTAATATCATTAACATTAAAACCCCTTTCATTCCATCCCACTCCAATTGGTCTCCATTCGAAAGCATCATCAGCTTTGAATGAAACTTCTGTAAATAACTATCAATATTTACAATTTTATTAGTGAGTCATATTGTTTTTGACGTTATTAAACCACTCTGAAAACTGATCAGCACTATCAACTTAGTAATTTATAGTTGTATAGACAATCTCCTCAATTTCAAAACCATATGACTTAAATCCAAAAGTAAATTAATTCACTCCATTTAAGAGAAAATTTCGAATAAATTATTCACCATGAATGCCTTCAAAGTTATTTTCTAAAAAGTATAAATATTTTTCAAATAAACTGTTAACGAGGTATCATCGTCATTTCCATTTAACTTTCTCATCAATCTAGAATTATAAATATATCTTTTTGTTTCTCCGTAATTATTGATAATAAAAATGGAAGAAGATTTAAATAATACTTTTTTAATCACCGGAAAATCAAAGTCAGTTATAACAAGCAATTAAAAAAAATCACTTAAAATATTAAGAATGATATCAATATGCAAAATCAATATATCAATATTATTAAGAATTTAAAATGCCCAGTGAGTTCAATAGATGCTACAAATATTTAGTGTACTATTGATAAGTTTGTTTATTATAAAATTACCATTAGTTTCATTGAACACAATAAATAAAACAGTACTGTTAACATCTACTGTTGATTCTCAAAAATTGCAATAAACAATTATGCATCAATAATTCTGATTTAAATATTAAGTCAGCAATTAATAAGCAAAACAATGGATTCCGCAATAACTTTAACAGTAAATTAAAAAACAACTCTGCGGTTAAATGTCAATACTTAAATATATTATGTTGTAAAAGTGGAAAAATAAGCACGAGTAGCTGCTGATAAAAATCTGTAGTATTTTATCGCGAATTACATTATCAGTTAAAATAAGCAAGGATTGCTGCTGATGAAGAACTACAAAATACTATCGATCAAGAAATCTCTGACTGATCTGCAACAATAAGTTAGACAATATAAACCTGTAAAAATTAAACTGATATTGCTATAGATTCTACAATACTTTAAGCCTCCATAAATTACACCGATAATAAGCGCTTGGAATAATTCAAGAAGCCAATAACCAATATCGACATAAATAATATCTCACTGAAAATATTACTAATCCTGCAATATTTTGTTACAGCAGCTTCTGCCAGTAATATAGCTTCAGTAATACTAAAAAATGCTACAGAAATCACAACATATATATCTTGACAAGCAAGATCAGTCAATTTTAGACTAGAAAAAATAAACGGACCTTCATTAACTTACAATTACTCACTAAAAATTTATAAAAAATCCCAAAAATTAAAAGTTAATTGTTCCGGAGATAATTCCATAGATATTACCAGGAATAATTTTGATCTTTGAAAAGATTTATAGTAAAACATGTCAGACAAAGAATAATTTCCAATTCTTGCCAACAATAAATTACAGCTGCATTAAAATTTATAATTGAATAGTTATTATGGTTCGAAAGCATAATTGGCTGTCTCCTTGATCAATACTTGATAATTGGTTTTTAGTGTAACAAATGATGTAGCTAAGAATGTGTTAACAAATTCATTATTTCTGTCGGCAGAAGTGAACTATATATATCAGCTGGTTATTTCGATTTTGGATTAGGACAAAAAATCTTTAAATCTGTTTCAAGAAATAAATAGAATTAAACATATGAAAATTAACCTCTTTCTGATCCAACTCTTTGCTTTTATACAAAACCATAAGCATCTGCAATGGGAACACAATTACCAATCAAATTTTGATCTATTACCTGATATTCATAATTGACTAAAATTGATCAGTAAAATTAATTCAGCAGTAAGAAAAACATCGATGATTAAGTCAGTTTAAAACTGAACTCAACTACAATGCTGAATGCAATTGCAAGTGGAAATCTAGCTAATAGAAATGTATCGATGAATTCAAAATAGATTATCAACATGGCTAGCAACCCTTACTTAAGGAGCAGATGCAGTAAATAAATCATATATTGATTCGCTTATTTAAGGTGGGTCTTCTTTTTTCAGTTGGGGATATATTCGCCTGGTATTCTAATTGTTTACACTATAATTTACAATAATGTGATGGTAGTAATTTTATAATGCAACATATCCTGATTTATTTGCACTATTATAATAAATATAATACACAAAAATTCAATTGATTATTATTCGTGGATTGGAATCCTCTACAACACTATTGACAGAAACAGAGTCTTATAGATAACTTGGAAGGTTATAAGAGCTAATAGTTTTCACAGTCATTATAATTAAGGTGGTTTATCTGGTGAAGCTTCAAATGAAATTTACGGTCATTTACATAGAAGTCCTGGTTAAGATAAAACAGTGTATGGAACTAATATTGGGTTACTGAACCAGATCTTGTGAGTTCACCACAATACATATATATATATATATATTTAAAATGAAGATGGTCTCAAAACAATAAAAACATAATATAGCAGTCAATTCTATTATTCGTGCTCTATTTCATGTGGAAGTTAAGTATCAGGGCATTTTCCGTAGTATCGAATATAAATTTGTCCAAACTGTCTAAATTACCAATCTGATTGAACCCATTTAATCCACATATTCTGTAACAAAAAATGATACCTATTTACAAGTAGCTTTATAAATTTATCCCAGACATAAGCAGCTACTTGATATTATTTAAATACTGTCTCATCAAACTAAGTCACAAACGCTGCTGGAGATATTATTATAACCAGTAACAGATTAATTAATATTTCAGATGCAAAAAAATACTTAAGATAATGCAACTCGAACTATTGAATTAGCAAAAACAGTTATTGGAACTCATGAAAAAATATAAAATATTGTAGGAATACATCTTCTTAAAAAACATGTGATCTAATGAATTAGTTTCTATAATTAACTTAAATATGGGTCTCCAAAAAAAACAACAGCATGAAATGGAACCAATAAAAATGATGCAATTTATCTTAGTCAAATAAAGTTAATCGCATTGTTGAAAAAATAGTACGATTCAATTTTACTGTCGACAACTGCTGATAGATTTTATTGGCAATAATCCTGATGTAATTAAGCTTCTCAGCAATTAATAACTAACGTCATATAATTTTTACAGTAATTGGTTCTATTCATATTCATCGAGGTACTATAAGCTTTATTCGATAACACACAACTGAGATTTGTTAAGAGATATAAACACAGTTCAAGTACTTCAATAATGAGTAATGCTGTTTATATAGATTCATCAACAATAGCTAGGGAAAAAATAATTCCAATTGTTCAGATAACAAACAGTAGTACTTTTACAAATAGATTATCATTATATCAGTGTATTATTAGTACATAAAATTCAACTGAATAAATCATGAATCTTAACTTTGCATCGGTTTGAAGATTTCGTAACTATTAAGCTAATTTACAGTCCTATTTTATGGGACCAAATTCATCGATTAATAATGCGGTTTAAGGCGACTACAAACTAATTATAAGTAGCTCAGGTAGTGGCGTCTACAATAGTGGCTTTTTTGTCCAGAATGGTGTTTTGGGAAATTTGAGGAAATAAAAGGGGAGAGAGACTCATCTCGCGATTAAATGATAGATTTTACTGGAATTCTAAAAATAAATCTAGGGCAATATTACTACTATTATGATAAGTGCGAATAATTAGGAGTATTCGTGATGACTGTTTCAAAAATAAGTTATAGTTTGCTACAATTCTTTTTAAGATAAACCTGAACGCTTTTAGCCTAGTACTGGAATAAATAATCAAATAGAAAGTATTAAAATGACAGAAATAAAAGATGATTTTATCCAGTACCATTAATCAGCAATTTGCGAAATATATTCACAGTAAATTACCAGTAATAAATTATTGATGAATTGTTGGTGAGGATAACAGGTCTAGAAAATAGATGACTTAGTTTCAATATCGATCTTCAAAACTGAAGACCGAAAATTATGAATTTTTTAATAAAATAGTTTAAGCCATAAACAAAAAGATTAAAATCAGAATGAACTTATCAGCAAATGTAATAAATAATTAAAATTGAATGGACACGAAAAATGTGAAATCTGCCATTAAAAATGAAGAATTGACATCAAAATTGCTTTGACACTTTTAATTTTTAATTTTCAATTATTCCGATGATGGTCCAGTATCTTTTAAATGCTATGAACATATTGATAGTAAAAGTTATAACACTTATTTATGTTTTTGAAAATTATACAATAAAAGAATACACACAGATATTCCTAATTACCTAATCAAAGTAAAAATATTTTTATTATATAAAAATTATATATGCAGTTATTCCATTAAAAAGTGCAGAAAAAACCGTCTGCAGCATTGTTGAAATATTCAAAGTAGTGGTTGAATTTCTCAAAAATAAGTTTAATAAGTAAATTGCATAAATAAATATTATGAATAAATAGTAGTTGATTAATCATTATTATAGAAAATTTACTGATGAATTAAATACTAATAAATAAACAGGATTCTGAAATAAAAGTAATATATCTCAAACTATTCAAGGACTTATGTTTGCTAAATCTCATTCATACACTTGCTAATACTTTTTTTCAATTTAAATTTTGGTTTAGTTTATAATAAACTTGGAGTATTATGTTTAATTAATATTAATTATGTTAGCTAAATTTAGTCAAAATGAAAGTTCATTTTAAGTATTTATAATTCTGATTAAAAAATCATGATGTATAAAAATATTTTTAGTTAAAAAAAGTTACTTAATTAAATAAATACTAGAATATTTATGATCAGAATTAATTAAAAATTACTAGTTAATTAATTATCTTAAGTAACTTAACTTAATCAAATAGTTCGGGTATATTGTTTTCATCTAAACTTTTATTTAACAATTTAAAACATTTATAAAAGTATTAAAAATATTTAATTTATAAAAGTGAAGCAAAAGTAGCAAAGTTTTCTCACTTTTCCACCACTTTAGTTAAATTAATATTATCATTAACTCTATACTAACATTTTAATAGAAATTTATTGGTTTTAAGTGAATAATATAGTTACATTACTTATTTCTAAAACTTGAATATCAAAAGTATTTTTATAAATAGTTACTTGAAAGTAATATGAAAATTATCGCACCATCATTTAATAAATGTTGATTTTTTGCATTTTCTTACTATGAAATTTATTTATGACTAGAAGTGGTGACAGATTCGTGCAACACTATTTTTTATCATTAAAAAGATCTACATAATGCTATTTTAACACTTATTGGCGATGCAGCATTTCTATTGATGCTTTTTAAAAACCGTGGATAGAATTCCGGCAACAGAATTTATAGCCCCTCAAAATTCCGTGTGACCCATAATATATGACTAATCTCATGGCTCGAATATGTGCCAGCGAAATTGAAATAAGGATGCGATAATTCTTGCTGGTTATTTTATCGGAAATCCTGTATGTGGATTCCGATTCCGAAATTATATATACAGCCCTCTCAACATTCGAGAGAACCATGTATAATTGTATATAATTTTTCTATAAATACTAATATCGGGTACAGGAAAATCTAGCACCAGTTTTAACGATTTATTATAAATCCTCTCAGAGAATATATTTACGACTGAATTTTTATAATGTAATATTATAAATATTTTTTGTTCTACCGACTAAAACTGTTCACTGATTTAGTCTCCACCTAGAACTCTCGCTGCAGATTTTCATGGTATTTAATTAAGAAGCTGGATTTTCAACTCCAGATTTAAATAGTTTCTTGATAAGAACCTTAGTCAAAATAGAATGATGATTAATGACATTAATAGTCTGCTGATTGGTTAAACCCCAGTATTAATGTCTGTACAGCATTAAATATTAAAAATAATGGCCTAAAAAATCCTTAAACATAGCTAGTCAAAGTTAAGATAACTTGAGAAGCTTGAAAAAAATTATGCTATTAATTTATAGTTAGACTAAACTTAACAATATAGGTTCTATTAGAGAAAAATTTGAGTTGTTGTTATCATGAGTAGTCATTAAAACGAAAAAAAGAGCAAAAAATAATAAATATTTTACCTGGTCCGAATTCCGGATAGCCCAATTTTATAGGCTCAGTAGAATTTTCCAGAACGCCTGAATTCAGGACGCGGATTTTAACAAAAATATGCTCACATTTCAGCAAACTCAATTTTTTTAGATTATTATTAATGCAATTTACAGTCCCTTGTAATTCCGATAAGGTCCTATTTATAACTGTATCTTTTTTCGGTAAGATGAAATTCCATCGGAATATATTTATTATCCTTGTAAACAGTTTTGCTCATCTGGAATTCTTGAGGACCATCTTCTTTTGTACACTTTGTTATAGGTTTGATTGGAATTTTTGGTAGTTAAATTTATTGATACACTGAAAAAAGATTTTTGAGTAATCCAGAATTTGGTATGCAGACAATTTTTAACTTTCACTGGTCAATTATAGATAGATTAAACAGTAGGACAATCAATCATCATTTCATGAAATTTAGCATCGGGTGATTTTAACGGTGGCTCTACTGTAAATATACTTTCTATTTTTCATTTATAGTTTTACTGGGAATTTAACCCTAGTAATATAATAGTTACCAAAAATTTATAGATCACTATCGATAAGAAACTGACTACCAATATATTATTGTCTTTCTTTTGATGTAAAAAAAGTATTCAAGCAGTAATATACCTTAGTTATTTTTGATTGCCAACTTTAAATTTTATCCAAAAACAATTCAAAGAATATCTGTACGAGTTCCATTTGGGAATTATAATGATGTTAATATCAAATTTATATTCATTTTTTTTCGCTTGTTTTATTGAAAACACAATAATACTAAAATTAACAATATTTATTTTTGTATCTTTTAGTTACTCTGTAGAAACAAATAATCACACGATGAAAAATTCCCAAGAATAATTAATTATATATGATAAACATAAATACTTAGCTGAACTAGCAAAGTAAAGGTTGATCGATAATAATTTCAAAGCATCATTCGCTGGTAAAGTGGCTCCTGATTAAACTGAAAATAATCTTAAATTTCTTCAATAATATCCTAATGAATAACTGAGCTATATCACAGTAGAAAATGCTGTTGTTATTTAATATGTCCTGCAGTATTCACCTATGATTCATGAAAAAAGAAAGAGAAAGATAAAAAGGAAGGACGATGTCAGAATTGTTATGAACATATCGACGAGAATCACGATTAACACACTGAGTGATTTCTAATAAAAAAGAAAAAATAAAACTTATAAATAATTAGCAATAGATTCAATCTTATTTGTTGTTCTTAATTCTATTTGATAATTTCACCATATTTTTAAAGTCTTCTGGTAACTATCAATTGGTTTTGGCTTATAGATTTACTCATCAAATTATAATACTTTTATATTTAAAACAATTTTTAATTAATAAATAAGCTAAATATGGCAATTAAGCCCTCTATAAAAAAAGATGATGAAAGTCTAGCAACTGAGAGGAGGCTTATAATAATGATAAAACGAGTAATGGAAATTTTGTTGCTCATCACACACACAGAGCTGTTGACGTAGGTAACAAAGAGCAAGATGGAGTTCAGCAGGAATTGATGGATAACTTCAGAGTACCTTCGCACATAACTCTATCGCATTGTTGGGATGTTACCTGTAACTGATGACAACACATGAAATGAAATTTATCCAAGGTTGCTCGAGCTTACAAGAAGCAATACGGAGAGTAAATTTTTCCCAATAGTTTTCAGCCTAAATTCTTGTGAATGTTTGTAGCCATGTTACTAAAAATTCACATTTCCCAAAATAGTAAAAAAAACCCGATGCATTTAAAATTTCCGTGAACAACTTCTGCGGGAGTAACTAAATAGCCAGGGTCTGATGTTTAAAATGTTTTTACGTAGAGATAATGTGACATCTATTGACACAAGACACTATGGTAGATGTCATTAGTTACTATGGGTGCAATAAGTAGTAAAACTAGGTAATGCAAATATTTTCTCAACGCTCGAAGTATTCTCGAGTGCTGTAACTAGTTACAAAGACTTCTTAACTAGATATATACGGGGAGAATTTATTTATACTGAAAGAAATGTCAGATAAATAGTTTGCTACTGAACTCTACATTCAAAACCCCAAAACCCTTTCAGTAGTTTGATTGAGTTTTTGATTGATAAAAGTAGACTATTAGTGCATACTTTATTAGGGTTTTAATAGGGTTTATGTAGGGGTTTAATGTTTAAATGTAATCTATAGTAGTGTGTATTAGAGAGGTTTTTTTTTTACTATTCACTCAAACTATACCTTGGCATCATGTGCTAATTTTCTAAATTTGATATCTCCTATCCAGTTGATCATTTAGTCTATTGTTTGCTCTGCTCTGTGGTTTGGTCTTAAGATAATCTGCTCAGCCATATCTTTCATTTCACCTTTTATCTTATTCTAGTCTAGATATTGATATATTCTCTGCTTTGAATCTTTCTCTCTCTTACAGCTATATAATCATTTCTTTGCAGATCGCATTCAGCAATAATTGCTGCTAGAGCCCATACATCCCACTTAATATCACCATCTCTCCAGTCCACCCTTTCTGGAAAATATCCAGGAGTACCATAAACGTTGCCAAGTCCTGAAGCTTCAACTCTTTATGATCTATTAAAATCAATTATTACTACTCTGAGAGGTGAAAAGTCAAGCATAATATTCTCAGGCTTCAAGTCTCTATGAACATACACTAAAGTGTGCAGCTCTTCTATGCCTTTGCAAACATTTGTAAGAATAAGAGGTAGCTACTTAGGAACTCTTTAATCTTAAATGTAGTCTCTTAAAGTCATTTAATATAGAGGGAGGCGAAAAGCAACATGATCTTCAGCAAGCAGTATTGCATCGAGCTTAATTATAAATCTGCACTGTCTATCCCTTGCTTTAGTAAGAGCTTAGTACTCATTGACAAATTCCATTTGATACTTATCATTGCATTTAAAGTAGTTGAATGGATAAATCTTGTATGCGAACTGCTTATCAGTTATGACCTTTTTCTCAAACCTGTCCTCAAGTATAAGATAACTTTCCTTACATTCTTTAAGGTCAATTACATTTATAATTGGAAGCTTTATAGTGCTTGTATCTTCAGAGTGATTTTCACTATCTCAGAAGCAGGTAGGTTTCTCACTGCTTTAATAAGCTTATTTTCTTTCTTAGCTCTTTGTTCCAAGAATTCTAAAGGGTCTCTTGGCTTTCTTTTTTGAAGGAAGACCTCACCAGTCTCAGGATCTATGACTTCAAACTCTTGCCATGATGGTTTTATAGGTGAACTTTTAATCCCTTGAATGGTTATATTGCTTATTGCAATAAGGGCAAAAATATTTTCCATCTATCTTATCATGCTTAAAATAGAGCTTTGGCTTGTTAGAATGCTACTCTAAGATATGACGCTTAAGAGCAGATTTATAAGTGAAGATCTTCTCACACTCTTCACATAAATGTAATGCTTTAATTTCTTTTTTCTCTTCCTCCTCTTCTACCATTTTTATTGGAACTTCGCATTGAATTTCTTAGCTCTGCATTTCTATTTAACAACTGAATTGTTATTCAAAGTCTGAGACCTAAGGTTAGAGAATTTCAG
>ARYC01007647.1:0-21352 GCA_000711775.1 Oxytricha trifallax
TAAACTATTAAATATTAAGTAATTTTATAATAGATGAATTTTACCATTTTTCAGGAGGCTCAGGTCCAGGGCAAAATAATATTTTCAAAAATATTAAAAATAAAATATCTCGCTCGTCCACAGCTAGGGTCAATTAGGGACGTTAAACTCAATTTCAATATTAGAATTTTTCCTGTCTCAAAGATTGCCGAGATACGAAGGATTTGAAGTTAGTAAATATTTAGTAAAATTCACTATATAAAATCTGAATCAAAATATTCTAGTTGGATTTAATTATGAGAAATCCATAAATTATATTAAGCATGTCCTATGGACTCTTTGAAAATTGTATCTATTCCTTGTCAATTAAACTATTAAATATTAAGTAATTTATAATAGATGAATTTTACCATTTTTTAAGAGGCTCAGGTCGAGGGCAAAATTATATTTTCAAAAATAATAAAAATAAAATATCTCGGTCTACCACAGCTAGGGTCAATTAGGGGACGTAGAGCTCAATTTCAATATTAGAATTTTTCCTGTCTCAAAGATTCCCGAGATACGAAGGATTTGAAGTTACTAAATATTTAGTAAAATTCACTATATAAAATCTGAATCAAAATATTCTAGTTGGAGGATTTAATTATGAGAAATCCATAAATTATATTAAGCATGTCCTATGAACTCTATGAAAATTGTATCTATTCCTTGTCAAATAAACTATTAAATATTAAGTAATTAATTATAGATGAATTTTACCATTTTTTAAGAGGCTCAGGTCGAGGGCAAAATTATATTTTCAAAAATAATAAAAATAAAATATCTCGCTCTACCACAGCTAGGGTCAATTAGGGGACGTAGAGCTCAATTTCAATATTAGAATTTTTCCTGTCTCAAAGATTCCCGAGATACGAAGGATTTGAAGTTACTAAATATTTTGTAAAAATCGTTATATAAAATCTGAAGTAAAATAATCGAGTGTCAATTAATATTGAGAAATCTATTAATTATATTTAGCATGTCTTTTAGACTCTTTTCATTTTACAGATTTTTTATATTTGTCCTTTCTCTAAGAGCTTTCAGTGTAGAAATGTATTTATTTTATAAAAATTTATTTTCCAATTTTATAATTTCAATTGTCTTTCTGTGTTATGAATGAATTAACAATTTACTTTATGTTTTAATTTTTGTTAAATTTTGTATCTTTATAATGCCCTCACGACCCTGATATGCATTTTTCAGGATCACTTTGGGACTCATTCAGTCAAAATAGTAAAAAAATCTTCAATTAATCAATTCTTTAAATACAAAAAAATTATAAATAAATCAATCTCTATGTATTTTTATAATTATTTTTATTTTATTTTCTTGATTTCTATTTAATTTATTTATATGCTCTCAAGTGGTTAATATTATATTTTTACTACTTGCTTTCATTTTTATAATATTAATATATTATTGTTATTATCTAAATTTTATTATTTACAAATTATTATCATATATTAAATTACTTTTCTTCTAATATGAAATATAAATTATTTACTATTTTATGTTTTAGTGAAATGATTTATTTTTTACATTGAAAGTTTTTAATTTTATAGATTTGCTACTTTTATTAATATATTTTTTTGATAATAATTTATGTTTTTATTAATAAATAAATTAAACTTAATATATATTAAAATCAAACTTCATTTCTATATTTCAAAATAAATAAGCATATTTGAAAATATAAATAAAAAGTTTATATATTAAAAACAGGCAGGCTGCATTAGCAAAAATAAATAAGTTTTAATAATTTAATTCACAAAAATATATAATTTTATTGTTTTTACTGTAGATTTCTAATAAATATTAAAAAAATGTTTTAAATCAATATATTAAATTCCTTTAAATTTAATCATTTGTATATTCTCGATTTTTTTACAATTTTAACTTATTCTTCACTTAAAAATTATGATATAAAATAAATAATTTTTTTGTAATTTGCCATATTTAAAATGTTGCGATTTTAAGCCATTCCTGTGCAATTCAGAGATTCTTATTGAAGACGTAATTTTTTATTTTAATTTAATTTAATTAGTTTTTTTGGAATTTTAATTTTAATTTAATAATTTTTTTTAACTTTTTTATTTCTATAATTTCGAACACTGATGATTCTAAATGTTCATATGACCTCGAAAAAGTCAAGTCTTGTAGAGAATTAAAAATAACATAAACTTTTTATATGTAAATTTTTAAGATATGTCCTTTGCTGAACTAGTCAAATCTAGAAAAGTGTAAATTGGTAATTAAATGTTTTTACCAATTTCATTAAAAATATTTTTAAGGTGTTTCATTGCTCATGTAATATTTATTTTCTTTAATTCCCAATAATGATTTAATACTGCATCTTTGCTGTTCCCTTAATACACTGAGCAAGAAATATCATTGCATTTGGTAAAGAATGATTTTTAGAATTTAAAAATATCTTAAAAATAAATTAAACTTTTGGTTATTTTGGCAATTTTACAAACATACGTTTGAAGACCTTAACGTGCAACTCACGGGTTCTTATTTTACATCTTAATTTTCATTTAATTTATATTAAATTAACTTTTGTTAATTAAATTAATGAATTCTATAAACTTAGTTATTAAAAATTTGACTTATATTATTTATTAAAACCCCATGAGTATTATTTAAGGTAAAATAGGCAGTTAAGGAAAAACAATACAATAAATAAATCATTTTTTACTTTAAAATATTGAATCATTATTAAAAAACTGTGAAATATAAAGTATATTTTAAACAAATACTTTTCAAATTTATATTTATTCTATAACCTAATAATATATAGATTTAGAAAATAAAGGTTTGGTCACTCACTTTGTCTGAGTTTTAAATTTTGATTATTTTTATTTCACTTTCGTATTCGTAGCAATAAACACAGAAAGTCATTGTGCATTTAAGGAAATACTTTCTGTTCTTGAGATTTTCTCTTTAAAGATTTCTCTAAACTAATAATCTTTTCCTCTCTAATTTTGAAGAAATTTGCTATTTTTGATTTTTACTCTATCATATATGAACTTAACTATTAACTTGAGTGATATATAACTAAAATGATATAAAACTGCAATATTCATACTAAGTTCAATTAGCGAGTGCGATCATTTTAGACACTTCAGATAGGGTTCGAACCTCTAAAAACTCTATTTTTTTAAAAGACTAAATCAGACATGTTCTTAATATATTTATCTTATGAATTAAATTTTAATCAATAAATTATTAATCATCTTAATACTAATGATTTTACTCTTTTATTTACATTTTTTTATCTGCAATTAATTAAATTATGACATTTTTATTTTAGAATATTTTTGGCAACAATATATTTTTCATTAAAAATTAATAAATTTTATTATTCTGTTTGTATAAATATCTCTTAAATATAATGCAATAATAATAATACCTTTGATTTATTTTAATGTAAGTATATTTAGTATATAATCAGTTTATTTACCTAATTATTCTGTCTGTATTAACTTTAAATAATTTAATAAATTTATTGTAATTATTAATTAATATTTTAAATATAACAATCTTGACGGACAGCAACTTTATATCTTTATTATATTTTAAAGCTATAGCACACCCTGATCAAGCTTTGACTAGACTTTCATAACTTAATATTTTTATTTAAAATTTTGCAATGATAATTTCCTTCAAATTATAATTGATCTTAATAATATTTAAATTTTAGAATCAAAAGTTAAGCTATAAAAATTTAGTTAGGCCTTGGAGTATCAGTTCTAAAAATATTGAATAATTCTTTTTATAGTCTAAGCTTAGCATCAATTCAGTATCTTTTATTAGCAACTTGATTTCTTAATAAATTTCAAAAATCTTCCAAGTTTGTTCAAATCTTCACAGTGGTTCACAGCGCTGACTTATTATTTCTGATAAAGGTTCTAATTCTTATTGCACTAACAAAATCAAATAAACATGCAATATAATTAAGAATTTTGTAATTATCTTATATAGGATATAGTTCCATATAAAGTAAAAAATAGCTCATGAAAGATAAAGATAAACAAGAGAGAGTTCTGCTTCAATTTATAAAATAGTGTTAACGAGGAAATTATGAATGAAGGAAATTAACATGTTAAAAGCAAAATAAACCTAAATTAAATTTACAATAACGACAAACAATACCTACTTGATGTTAAATTTTCAATAATTATATTTCCACACGCATTAATATTCGAGTTAATTCATGTGAATATAATTTATATAGTAAGATTTAATACAATATTATAAGTCAAAATTAATAAATTATTTTTATATTAGTATAATAGATCAAAATACGATTAAGCCAATAAGTAAAGATATATATAAATATCTTCAAGATGGTGCAATTATTAGTATAAAATTGAATAAAGTTTACCATTTTTAAATTGTTAACTTTTCTATTATAGATACATTACTAGTCTTGATTAACAGAAGAAAAATAAACTTCACTCAAAATATCAATTTGCAGTTAAAAAACATAATTAATTAACTTGTATTCTGAAAGAACCCATAACCTTATAAAAACTAAGTCTATTAAGGAATTTAGATAAATTTTTAAAGTTTTTTCTTGGCAATAATAATTAGAAAATGTTGCCTTGCCTGAAATTTGATATATAACACTAATATGTTCATGTTTTAAGAATAGCTTTTTTACTTCCTTAAACTGAATTAGAAACTGTAAAGTTCAAATTTCCAGGCATTATTTTTAATTTCTTGAAAGAATTATCTAAACAATATTAATGTTATTTTTGTAATACTAAACCAATGTAAATTAACATTATAATAATAATTTAATTTTTAATTTTACAGTTGAAAACAATAATTTTCTTAATATAATAGACCATGATAATAATAAGTATTTTACATTTCCAAATTAATATATCAAAATATGGTAAATTAAACAATTCAAATCCTTTTATATTTTACAATTATCTTTAATTTACCAAAAAATCTATGTTATAATATTATTCAAATAAATGTTTTCATTCGGATTACAATAGATAATTTACAATATATATATATTATAATGAAGATTTACAATCAATAATATGAAGATTTCAGCTATCAAAACATCATGAAATCAAATGTAGAAAAATGACTATTTATTGACTTATCAATTTTATTTGATAATTTTTATGCTTTTTAATAGAAAAAACACATGTTTAAATGTGTATTGGATTTTATTAAATATTCAGAACAATGGGCATAAAGAGCTATAATAATAAAAATAATTACTTGCAAAAAAGAGGTGAAAGATTGATAGAACAGAAATAAGATTGAGTAATTCCTAAAATTACTAAAAGTTTGTGATATGTTATTGAAAGTAGTTAGTCGTTAGATTTAAGAAGTTATAGCTAGTTTATAATAAAGATAGAAGATTACAGCAATTTTTAAAATTATACCACAATATTAATGTGTTCTAGTTAATTTGTGGGGTCTGATATATAAGGTAAGATTTACGTACATCTAAGGTTAATTTAACCTTGAATTTATTAGTATGATTAAAGGCCGAAGTGTTATTCAAATAGCCGTTAAATAGCATTTGTTAATTAAGAGAGAGGTTAAGGCATTGGCTAGATAAATAAAGCTGATATATTTTAAAAGTGACTATCCTGTAATTAAGGTGATAAGAACATTTATTTAATGATAAAACGAAATGAAGATTAGATAGATTAAAATAATGGAATATTTCTTGCAAGCTTATATAATTAAGAGCATCTATAAATGACCATGCAATATCGGACTGTGAACCATTTTATTGCATAGTTGATTATTATTTGACCAGAGTCTTTTGCATTATTCCTTAAAGTGTTTAATTAACATTATACATACAATTTAATAGAGTTAAAGTAGTAATATTCAAAGAATATGAAGATATTTTCACAGGAAATACGTAGTATCTTTAAGAGCCAGGAAACAAAATGTTGGCATTCAGCTGATACAGGAAGGCATTGGTAATGTTACAGTGCATAGGACGCGATTATAAGCAACAGTTGTGGAACATGTGGACTAAATACTGTACTTGTGGCGGCATTCATCTAATAAATTCAAATAAATGAATGCTGTGTTCTTTTTCTTTAATTAAAGAAGCCCTACTCGATCATTTTTATTATGTGTTACCGATTTTACCTGAATTAAAGGAGATTTTTTTCTGAGACCAATAGCTTTACCGTATATTTAAACCCCACTCTAATAGAACTAATAAAGCAAGTCACTAGCTGGATTTGAATTATAGTCATTTACTATCATTTAATAAGGAATTCAATATTCTTGTGAGCATTCCCTTCCACAATAACCCAATTTTAGAGATATAAGAATCTTATACTATGGCATTTAATCTAAATTCATTTTCTTTAGTAAACTTCTGACTGATAGTACTAATAATACTTATTAAGAATCTAATGATTAGTTTGAGAAATCTTAATTTTGTTATATATCTATATGAAGTTTGTATCTATTGTGGTTAATAAATAGCTATGATCCACCTCCTTCAAATCGGGAATTCTTCCATCTATATAGTCATTTTATCTATAGAGAAAACTATAGATTGTAATTGTGTTCAGCATGATTACTCATTAGTTTATTACAAAGAATACTAAAATATTTAGTATTATTGTAAATAACAATTAGAATTATAAATTTGAAAATGAATTTACTTTAATGTAGAGTGACAATAGGATTAGTTTGCGACATTGACTTTATAATAAAAATGGAAATAATAAATGTCTCGATATATTTAACATTCAAAATTATAATTATACTTATTATATTTTCTCTTAACTGTTTGTTAAAGAACTCAAGTTAAAGTATACTTTATATTATTATAAACGTATATCATAAAAACCATAACATGCTTTAGTGAGTGAGAGTGATTATCATAGTTTGCACTCATTGATAATCTTTTATCAATAAAAGTGATTAATTTTAATTATTTAAATTATGATAAATATATTAATTATAAATATCATGCATTCTATTTACAAAGCTTGAAATTAATTTACTTAATTTGAGTTTTGTAATACAAGAAAACACCGAGGACCCAGAGAGATCTTCCAATCAATAAATTTGTATTAATCAATTAAATTTTAATATTTTTTATATTTAATTAAACTTTTTACTATTAATAATTCATTTCAAAATTCTATTAATTTCATAGATTTATGATCGATAATATTAATTTTACCTCTTAAAAAACTTTTGCATATTTTTAATCTTCAAATATTCATATTTTTTAAGGAGCTTCTCCCAGTTTATAAGCATTTTGAATAGTTCTTCTTTCTAATTGTTTATTATCCAATTCTATTATCGATTAAATGCATTAAAAATAATTAAAATATAGAAATTCTAATACATAAAAGTGCATTCAATTATAACAGTAATTAATTTGATGTTTATGCAGTTAAATATAAGTTTAATGTACAGAGCTTTAAGTTATATAAAAATATATAAAATGCATATTTTGCGATAAATTCCTATAGAGCTCAAATAAGTTAAATTTTCTGTTTATTTCCATTTAAAGTTTATTAGTTGTCTGTTTTTCCTTTTTCTTTAGGTACATTCTCAGCACACTTCAGAGTCACCAAGGTTCCTGCTAAACTCTCTTTTTTCCAATCTCTAACAATAAATTGAAAATAGCACTTCTAACATATATTGTAGGATGGAAATATGATCTTCTCTAGTGATTGATTGAGACTACCGCACTCACTAGTTAGTCTTTGGTAAAGATAATTTTTTAGAACTTTCAGTTGAAAATATCCTTGAAATTTAGGCTATCGTAATTATTGCTGTATTGCTGTGCCACAAAATAATAATTAACTTAATGAATATTCTACCATACTTTGTTAATGATGCGACCTATATCAATAGTCGTAAAATTTAGACAAATTTGTTTAATTACGACTGATAATCTTTATTATTTGTATATTGTACAAATATTCGACAAACTTTTCACTATACCAAATGATGTCTTCCTAGATGTATTTCTCATCATTAAAATAACATTTTTAATATTACTTTCTTCTCTTAATTTCTTTATAAGTTGCTCTATCAGTGATATTCCTAAAAAATCATAGAACTACTTATTATTAGTCACTAAGAATTTTTCAAAAGATTATAAATTTTCATGTTACCGAGCTGATTCCATTTTTTATTTCATTATTACTATTATTATTCTATATAAACTTACATTTGATTAGCATTTATAGTTATTTTATTCTCGATTTACATTAAACATGTATTATAATGGTTTCAAAAAAATGACGGTTATAAAAGTGAAAAATTATCTTAAATTAAAATTTCCTCATTTCCCCTTTTGTTTTTATAGCAAGATTATTTTAACCTCTTTTTAGCTGATTAAAGTAAATAATTTTGAGGGAAATAATCTTTCACGAATCTAGTGGCTTTTGAACATGCATTTATAGTGCTTCGCTCAACTAGCAATATTGAGTCCATTAAATTCCATCATTATCAATGATCTCTCGTTGTTAGTGATTACCGAGGTAAGGTCTGATGTAATTTGAAAGTAGTTTTATGATCTATTGTGGACTTAGTGTTTCATAGTCTTTTTATCAATTGCTCAATTGCTTCTTATTTAAATTCAATGTAATTACCCCATTTAACAGACACTTTAGGATCTTCAAATACTATTAATAAATATTTAATCTTCATTTATGCCTATCTATATGTAATTAGTTTCTTTGAATTGTATCTAGTTTTTCTTTACTTTTGCAAATCTAAAATTAAGTAATTTTATTGAATCCTCTTAAAATATATAATTAGTCTGAGATGTTAACTTAAATATTGATATGCTTGTGACTAGAATAAAATAATGCTCTGACTATTCAGATTAATGATTTACTTTATATTTTTGAATTTAATATTGTAAAGTTTTATATTGGTCAATTTCTTCACATACTAAGACTTTCCCATCAACATCACATTACCATGAATTTTTTTATAAAGTGAAATGCAATAGATTTATTTATGCTATTAAAAAGATCTTCTTTAGTTATTTTAATAGAATTGTAGTTATTTGAACTACACATCATTACAATGAATGCAAGTGTTTGTTTGTTATCTTGTTTATTATTTTTAATTTTATTATTTCAAGTTTTAATTATTTAATTTAAACCTTACCTCCTCTATATTTAATTTTAAGATTGTTTTATCACTATTTAGTCTATTTTATATATCTCTTTTACAAGAAAGGAAAGAAGAGGACACAATTAACATAAACATCGATGATGCTGAGAGTAAACTAGAGGAAGCAAAGGAGCAATCTAAAGCAGTAGTCAACTAGGAGGAGGACAGTGGATAGCACAAATAAGTGAAGGGGGTAGACAATGAAGAATGAATAGTGGAGAACAGCAACAAGTCAAATGTTCTTAAAAGCTGATATCCACAGAGCTATACTTTTGGGTAATTATTGCAGTTATTCATTTAAAATAATAATACTACTTTCTAATATCTTTTTAAATATTATCATTGAGATAATAATTTGTCATTCTTTTGAGTATATTGATTAATTTTTAGATTAACAATATATGAACTATCTAAGCCATTTTAATTATCATTAATATCATTATGGTTTTTATAAGTAATATAAGGAAAGTAATCCTATTTATTTACTTTTAAATTCTTGAAACATCTACAATTTTATTTATGTATTTCTTTTACAATTAATTAAATTAATTATGTATCATTTTAATTATTTTAAAATACATAATGTTTATAATATAAATATGACCAAATTAGTTTATAAATTGCTATGTTTCTTTAAGTGAGAACTACCCTTTTTAATTGTAAAATCCTATCAAATTTCAGCAAATTAGTTTGTTCAATCCTCAAAAGGCATACCATATGCTTATCTTGCATTCATTATTCTCCCTTTATTTTTCTCTTTTTTCTTTTTGCCTCAAACTTTAGCCATTATTTGTGCTATGGCTACTAGGTCTTTACATATTCGATAGGATTAATCCAAGCCCATTTAATCCCTCCATTTCTGTTTATTTGATCAGCTTTTTCAGCCCCCATTTCCACAAACATCTTTCTAACTAAACTCCGATTTAGGACTCTACACTAATGTTCATAGAGTTGTCACTTTTCCTTTATGAGGAGTATTTCATCCATGTGAGGAGCCTTCACTCGTATATTCCATGGAATTGTTGGCTACTTGCCATTAATATGGTCTTTGCACTGGCAATACCTTCCTTAATTTGGCAATTTATCCTAGAGCTACTTTATTGATACTTGTCTATATTTAAGAAAGACAGTAAGGACAGTAAATGAATTCTTGTTTTCTAAGAAATCATAAATGCATAATTACAAGATATTGATATTTATTATTGATGATTATTTATGGGAATATATGTAAACTTAAGATAACTTAAGTAAAATGGTTAGTTACTAGCTTGATTTTATAAGTTATATTAAAATAGCTTAATAATCTTTATATAAATCTGATTTATTAATCATCCAGAATCTTGGAAGAAGTAAATAGAAGCTTTGAGTATCATGGATTCCAAAGATTAAAAGAATAGCTAGATTAAGTAAATGCAAAGGAAGCTTACTTTAAGATTCCATTATTGTTAATGTCAATTTCGATAGATATTCTTTCATAATTAATTAAATATTATGACATATTTAAAAATATATAGCGAAATAAAGTTTGTAATAATTGCTTTATTAATATATATCTAAACAATAATTATTTATTTCTCATAGTTTTTTAATAATCTTGGTAATCGAGAGGTGACTCTCTCTCGATTCTAGGGTTTTCTTTGAAGGGTAAATTATCCTTCACTGTATAAGTCAGCTGCTTCATTATCTTGCTGTTGCAGCACCAACCCATGGCCCCAGATTTTGTGAAACACTTGTAGCATACGACAAAGGAGTAGTAGAAGGTGGGTTGACTTCGATCTTAATTGCTTATCTTCAATCAAGAGCAGAACCCTCACGGATTTCTCATGCACACAGTCCTCCATCATTAGCTTTTGTATTGTGCAAGTGCAATTTTTAACCATAACTTAATGTATAATTTAATATATCTATTGAAGCAGCCCATTAAGCACTCTGGCAGCAGAGCATCAAGCAGCAATGACAATATCGCTCTCCTCTTTGACCATTTAATCATAAATCAGTGGCTTTATCATCACAATGTAGGATACCAACGTAACTCTAATCATGCCAATCAAACATGAGCAGTTTTAACATTATTTGATATAAAAGATATGACTTAAGTAACCTCTAAACTTCTGTACAACCATATTATCTCAACATAGAAATGTTTTCATGCAAGGCTACCTACCTCAATTCTAAAAATACAATAAATAGTGATGGATTCATTTCACTGTTTGTAAACTAAATCGCCCATTTAAATCTTATATTTTGTTATTATAACTAAAATTACAGATTAAGCAAATATATAAGTGTATTCCTTTTACATTTTAATGAATTCTTGTTTATTATCATATATTGATATTATTTTTTTATATTAGAGTTGTCACTCTCTCAATCAACCTATTTGAAGACATATAGTAATGATCATCATCATCAGATACAACATAGAATTCTTGTTCAAAGGAGTCATTAAGTTTGTCTATTAATTTAGATGTTTAGAATAGCTAATTTGAAGCTCTTAGCTTCTCGACTCTGAAGACAAACCATTTGGTATTGTCGTCGATCATCTGACCTTTAATAGTATCATTATATGCATATGTCTTATTACCTTTGCACTCTTGATACGTGGGGAGAATCTCCCGAGCCATGATCCTTTATTCTAGAACTACCTGCAAGATGTTGGCATATAATCGGCATATAATGATATTTATTTCCTTCAATACCAAGGATGGCGTCCTTTCTTTACCTCATTTCTTTAGGCTGACAGGAGTTACTTTTCATCATTTATGTTGGGTTTAGCAATCTCTCAAGAAAGATGGAGGCAGACAGTAGCTTGATAGTATAAAATTTAAAGCGAAGTGAGACTGTGGTTGAAAGCTCAATGGACAAGGTAGACAGATTTTCATTAAAGTAGACATTCCATGGTTTGAAGATAACAAGGAGTGGAGAGGGATGAGATAGAAATAAAGTTCAATAGGAAATTAAAAATGATATTAATGGATTTAATTATATTTAATTTTAAAGTTGCTTTTTAGATCATATTAATAGTAGTAGATTGGTAAAAAATAATCTATAGATTAAATTATTACTATGACCTCTGGGAGACGTTATAACTTTTGTCTGATATTACTTATACAGTTATAAAATATGTTTCTATTGATCGAAATTATTCAAAGTAAATATTAATAAGGATGCCTCAACAATAAATTTAAAGAATTTGTTCATCTAATTATAATTGAATAGCGTTAAAACTACCTAATATGAACACATTCCTACACAGTAGCCAATAATTCATTATAACCAACAATCCATTGTAATTTACTCAAAAAATATGAAATATAGAATGAACTGTTTAATAATATTAAGTTCATCAAAGTTCAATAAGTGAGTTTATTCACAGTTTTCATTGCAAAATATAATGATCTATCATTTTTATTTGATAATTTCGTTTACATTGATGTTAATAAGTAAAAACTTATCTTATTAAATTTATATGAAATATATTGAATTATATAGAAATTGATTATTATATTTACTTAAACTACTTTTATCAGGAAACAAAATTTTGGGTCTCGCTATAAAAGTATGGTAAATATGCTAATCGCTCACTATATATAATTAAATAGTCATTTTTTATACAATCTTTAGTCATTGTTGTAAATATTGTTAATGGTTTAAGAAAGTTCAAATTTCTACTAAAATTAAATTTGATTTACCTTACTCTTATTTTTTGTAGTAAATATATAAGGCATCAAAGATTTAAATTTGTACACTGAACAATACTACTTCAAAATCCACATTATATTAGAGTTTTTTACAAGAAATTTCTTGGATGTGATTTATGATTTTGTTATTTGATTGTATTGCTTCATCCACATTTTTTCTAGATATCATAAATGTCCTATGTACTTTTTTATGTTTGAATTCTTTATGAAGTTCATTAATTTATAAGCATCAACAGTAATCAATAGTATTTATGGGAGTTGTAAAATACAGCTCAACAGTGCATTCTTTTAACTGTGCTGTGATAGTGTTGCTGGCTTATTTCTGAGGTCACTCCTTTCGCTCTCGACACAAATGTATGATTAAGATATTAATAGTCGGAGATTTCTAGATAGCAGCAGTTATAACAACAATAATAGTGCGAGTCTCAAATTAATTATTTAAACATTTAATAATAAAATTAATAAATATAATAATCATAATAAATGTAATTAATAATCAGAAGAGTTTATTGGAAATCTACTAATTTAAATTAAGAATGAAATGCTTATATAATATTGTTTTAATCACTCATTACAAACATATTTCCTTCTGTTTAATCCCGCTCAGATTGAGACATTTAAATAACTCAATTGGTATTATTAAGTATCAAAGTAAAATAAAATTAATAATTATATAAAACATTAAAAACATTTCTTTTCATATTTAGAAACATTTGTATCTATTTAGAACTTATCTTGATAATTTATATGAAATACTACTCCACTTTTATTGCTGTATTTTACCAGTTAATTTTATCTTATATTATTTAACTCAGAATTGATGCTTTAAATAGGCTTTTATGATTATCAACGTTGCTCAAAGGTGTTTACTCTTTTGCGATGTGTTTTAAATGTTAAAAATACAATGTTTCGCTGATTGCTCTAGGAAGTGGTCGTAAGATTATCATTAGGCCTAATATATTTTGTAGTTAATATTATTTTAGAGGATTAATTTTGTTTTTATAGTTTCTTTACAGCTCGAAATGATATTAATCTATACCGAGTTTAAGCTGAATGTTAGATTTATGAAAATAATTTTTCGTTCAGTTTTGCTTCATATGTTTTATTACATCTCTTTATGTTTAATATTTAAATTCTTTAAAATTTTACATAATAATAAAAATGAAAAATTCAATTATAATTCGTCTACAAGATATTCTTAATTAAAAATCATAAAATTACTATAATAATTAAATAATAAATATGTTCACATATAGTTTTAAATTATTGTTAATGATATTTAAAGCAATAAATTTGAAGAGTTTTTATGATTATGAGTTTTTAACTCAAATATCCAATTATTAAAATAATTATTTTTCAATGTATAGTGAAAAATTAAGCTTAGTCAAGTGACCTTTATAATACAACTTTTTATATTTATTTTGTAATTGGATTTATTTAAAAGGATTCACAATAAAATAAATAGCTATTTACTAATTAATTATATAATTCGTTGATATCTATGATTATCACCTCTATTTGTATAGACATTATACTATTTCACTTTTCAAATTATATATACATAGATGCTTATTATAAAATTTCAAATTATTTTAGATTTTAATCTATCATTTATTACTGCTATTGTAATAAATTGGACTATAAAAATAATATTAAGCTAACTTTTAACTGCAATAACTAATATTGATAAAAAACTACATTAGAGATAGATATTTTTAATTATATGTAATTTGAATTTTTACTTTTAAAACTTCAAATTAATGAAGAGTATTCTAAAATATTATTGAATTTTACAAATTTTAAAATTAAATTAATTTAACAAAAATAAAATAATATAATGCTTGGAGTAATATTGATTATTTGTCTGCTTTAATATATTAAATAAATAATTATAATTACTAATCATAATATTAGGCTAAAGGTTTATTCTATTTGGAAACTAATGCCAATCACTTTACAAAATTACTTCAGAAATTTTTAAGGAGTTTGCGATAGTACAATACTTATTATCCTTTGCTCAGTAATATAGATACCGATGACTAGCAAGACAAAGGCTCTTGCAGTGATTCTGATGCAAATATCTAGGATTTTTATGCGTTTGACATTTCCATAATTATATCTCACTGTTCTAAAAACTAAAATTGTCGTATTGCTTGCAACAAATTTAATTAATTTAGAATATACCAAAAACTATTGCAGCTAGGTTGATCTTCATATCTAACAGACTATGTTACAAATGTTAACATTATATTATTTATAATGCTGTTGATAAGTGCTTGGTTTTACCAAATTTAAGATATTATGTGTTTACGAATTATTATAATAGAGCAATTTATTTAAACATATATATTTGAATTTGATTAATAAATTGAATGATATTTAATGCACTAATATTTGAACGAAGAATATAATTGATACGTTCAGATTATTTTTTAAATTTCAAGGTATAATATTTATCTAATATTTAAATTATGATGACAAAACTATTATTTATTACTCTTTAAATAACTAAATTACTTGAATTTGTCAATAGCTATTTAAACAATAAAATTTTATTATGCTTTCCTATTATTAAATTAAAAAATACATATAATGAATTTAACCATAATATAATATTACTAATTTACCATATAATAAATTGTAAAATATAATTAAAGTTTAATTATTGAAGGAATACATTAGAAATTGGTAAAGTTATTATCATTAAATCAATTATTATTTAAATTATTGGCTGTTAAAGTTGAATAATTTAAACGATCTTAGCCTCATTAGATGGTGCATTCAAAATTAGCTGGACTTTGTTATTGGCGGTAAAAACTATTTTATCACATACCTGGAGCAAGATAACTCGACTTTAATTAAACCCTCTAAATTTATTAAATTATACCCTCACATGAAAGTCAAGTTACTTCGCTCCTGGAATGCAATAAAATAGTACCGCCAGAAATGAAGTCCAGCTAATTATGATATTTTTATCAAATGAGTCTAAGGCAAACTTTAACTGCCACGATTTTTGTTTAAATTTAATTAAATTATAATAATACAATAATTAAGAATAATTTCCAACAATTATAAAAAATGAAGAAAAATAAAAAGAAGTCGTAAATATCTAAACTCAAATAGACTAAAAGATAAAAATAAAAATGCAATAAATATAAAGAATTAAGAACTAAATTTAAAAAAAATAAAATTGAACTATCTATTGAAAAAAATTAATACCTATAACTTAAAATTATGGTTAAGAGATTAATACCAAAATTATTATTTTGAAAAAACTTCATAACATTAATATTTAAATACATTAAGATGGATATATATTCAAATATTAAATTAAAACTAAAAGAATAAAATTAAAGGGAAAAAATATATTATTATCAAAAAAATATGAGTTTTTAAGATTTTTACTTTGAAATAAAACCCCATTGAATGAATTGAAAAAGGTGACAAAAAGGTGACAAAAGGTAACATTAAATCTTTAAAATATCAATAAATAGCAAAATTAATGATAGATGTTTATTAAAATATGATAAAGAAAACAACTAACTCTAACAATTAATAGTGAAAATAGATACTCCCAAACTAACTGAAACTAATCAACCCTGCTATATCAATGAGCGATACTGAATCAGATCATTAAGCCTCACAGCTCTAAATGGCGACCTCCCTAAGACACTAATCTAATCCAGGATGATAAGAAATACACGACCAGTACTAATGGCTTCTACTAGTGGCAACAGTGGGCCAGTAATACCAGCGGGGAGCCCTACAGGCATGGGTGTAGTGTATGAGGGGGTGGAGCCATTGACGTATTTGCCATTTACTGTAACACCATCACAACCATCAACATCACATGGCTGCCATAAAACCCCAGTGGCTTTGTATGGTCCAACAATCTTGTGATCGTCTCTAGCAATACCGACAATACTTGTGACTCTGTGGGCAGTTGAGAGGATGGTGTTAGCGTATGTCAAGTAGTCCTTGGTGCATTTTGTGTTAGAAGAGCATGATGTAGCAACTCCATTTGCGCTGAGACTGTTGGTATAAGCGCAGGGACTGAATGAGTTGTAGTGATAGAAAGTCTAATATTCACTGCTTCCTAGGCATTGATCAACTTCAACTCTCTTGGTATCTGAGACTGCTCCCATTGATGCGAAGATGTCGTGTAAGTGCTCTGAAGTGCCAGAGTGGATGGGAACCCCATTGGTTGAGACGCCAACGAGCGCAGCGCGCACAGTATACCACTATAAGATTCCTCCTCTCACCCATAAGTAAGACCACTCCATCTTTATTTAACTCCTTTAGATAGCTAAAGAATCCGCACTAGCGTCCTACACAGCAAGAGAGAGGAAAGCACGCTGAGCCGAGAGGAAAAGTCCAGCGGGTTAGAGAGATTCGCAGGTAATAGTCACTGTATCACCAGCCTCATCGTTACCATTACCTAGGAAATGTGGACTAAGGCGCTCGCTCAATGCAATAGGATGGTCCGCAAAATAAAGGTGCTTTGATATCTCGGCCCCTGGAGTAGATGTCTGAGTCGGAGACTCCATTTCCGCAGATTAAAACATGGAGAATCACGTGGTGCTCTTGGCCACCGCCCCAGTCGACCATTCGCCCCTTACTTCGTTTGCAATACTGCTTTCAGAAAAAATGCCTAGATTCCCTATGTTGACGAGAGTGAACTCAAGGACGACATTCACTGCGGTTCTTACGATGGTCCACTACTTGACTATTTCAACAAAGCCAGCGTTGGGGCTTCATTGAAAATCGATGCTGCAGTCACACGCTTTGAGCTTTGCACAACAAATCCAGCAATTGACTACACATTCAGCAGAGAAGCAACACTCAGCATCTATCAAGAATTACCTCAGACAGGCAAATACAGAATATTGAAGTAATCAGGCGACTCTGATGGCGTCTTCCTCACTTTAGGCACTCAAATCTGGATCAGAGAGCTTAATCTTAAGCCCATCGTTGCATGAAAAGCATGGTCAGTTGGCGACTAAACATCAGGATACGTGACTGAACACAAGGCCGGCAATTCCACTTTTGCCACAATTCATGGTGCTGGTCATATGGCTCCACAATGGAAGAGAAAGGAGACCTATCATGTTATCTTCACATTCCTTGCAGTTTGACACCTTTGAAGTATTATCACAAACAATCAGATACTATAATCATCTATCTATTTCAATTTAATCAATTTAAGTCTTCTCCCTAATTTCAACATACTTTTATCTAACAAAAGATAAAAATATTAAAAAATATGCCTGAATAATTAACTTATAAAAGTTCAATAAAATAGAGATGTTATATATAATGAAGTTTTATTTTAAACTTTATATTCTAATTAATAAATTCTGCATCTTTCCTTTGTACTTAGGATCCTAAGAAACAAGAAATATGCTTGCAGTGGCAGAATGTACCATTTTGAGATTATAGAAATATGCAAATAATTACTTAAATTTCTGTAAGTTTTGGTAATTCTAGAAAACTCATTTTAAACCATGTTCCCGTGCGATTGGTGGCCTCTTATTGAAGACGTAAATTTTTATTTTCAATTTAATTTAATTAATTTAAGGGAATTTGGAGATAATTTTAAAATGACTCTTTTGACTTTTTTAATTTCTATAATTTCAAAACTCATATTTAACAATATCCAAATGACCTCAAAAATACCTCGTCTTGTAGAGAATTAAAGACTACATATTAGATATATTTCCTCAGATTTTTAAGATTTGTCATTGGCTGAACTCGGTTAAATGAAGAAAAGTGTTAATTTGTTCAAAAATGTCCATGACCAATTTCATAAAGTGCGTGTTTTTGAGGGTGTTATGAAGCAATGTAAATTTTTATTTTCTGTTATTCCTGCTAATTAATAAATTATGCATCTTTCCTTTGTACTTAGGATCCTAAGAAACAAGAAATATGCTTGCAGTGGCAGAATGTACCATTTTGAGATTATAGAAATATGCAAATAATTACTTAAATTTCTGTAAGTTTTGGTAATTCTAGAAAACTCATTTTAAACCATGTTCCCGTGCGATTGGTGGGCTCTTATTGAAGACGTAAATTTTTATTATTTTCAATTTAATTTAATTAATTTTAGGGAATTTTGAGATAATTTAAAAATGACTTATTGATTTTTTTAATTTCTATAATTTCAAAAACTCATATTTTACAATATCCAAATGAACTAAAAAATACCTTGTCTTGTAGAGAATTAAAGACTACATATTAGATATATTATTTTAGATTTTTAAGATTTGTCATTGGCTACACTGGATTAAATAAAGAAAAGTCTAAATTTGTTAAAAAATGTCCACGACCAATTTCATAAAGTGCGTGTTTTTGAGGGTGTTATGAAGCAATGTAAATTTTTATTTTCTGTTATTCCTGCTAATTAATAAATTATGCATCTTTCCTTTGTACTTAGGATCCTAAGAAACAAGAAATATGCTTGCAGTGGCAGAATGTACCATTTTAAGATTATAGAAATATGCAAATAATTACTTAAATTTCTGTAAGTTTTGGTAATTCTAGAAAACTCATTTTAAACCATGTTCCCGTGCGATTGGTGGGCTCTTATTGAAGACGTAAATTTTTATTATTTTCAATTTAATTTAATTAATTTTAGGGAATTTGGATATAATTTTAAAATGACTCTTTTGACTTTTTTAATTTCTATAATTTCAAAACTCATATTTAACAATATCCAAATGACCTAAAAAATATCTCGTCTTGTAGAGAATTAAAGACTACATATTAGATATATTTCCTCAGATTTTTTAGATATGTTATTGGCTGAACTCGGTTAAATTAAGAAAAGTGTTAATTTGTTCAAAAATGTCCATGACCAATTTCATAAAGTGCGTGTTTTTGAGGGTGTTATGAAGCAATGTAAATTTTTATTTTCTGTTATTCCTGCTAATTAATAAATTATGCATCTTTCCTTTGTACTTAGGATCCTAAGAAACAAGAAATATGCTTGCAGTGGCAGAATGTACCATTTTGAGATTTTAGAAATATGAAAATATTTACTTAAATTTTTGTAGATTTCGGCAATTCTAGAAAACTCATTTTAAACCATGTTCCCGTTCAATTCAGAGCCTCTTATTGAAGATATAAATTTTTATTTTCAATTTAATTTAATTAATTTTAGGGAATTTTTTCGATAATTTTTAAAATGACTTTTTGACTTTTTTAATTTCTATAATTTCAAAAACTCATATCCCACAATATCCAAATGACCTATAAAAAACCTCGTCTTGTAGAGAATTAAAGACTACATATTATTTATATTTCCTCAGATTTTTAAGATTTGTCATTGGCTGTACTGGGTTAAATGAAGAAAAGTGTTAATTTGTTCAAAAATGTCCATGACCAATTTCATAAAGTGCGTGTTTTTGAGGGTGTTATGAAGCAATGTAAATTTTTATTTTCTGTTATTCCTGCTAATTAATAAATTATGCATCTTTCCTTTGTACTTAGGATCCTAAGAAACAAGAAATATGCTTGCAGTGGCAGAATGTACCATTTTAAGATTATAGAAATATGCAAATAATTACTTAAATTTCTGTAAGTTTTGGTAATTCTAGAAAACTCATTTTAAACCATGTTCCCGTGCGATTGGTGGGCTCTTATTGAAGACGTAAATTTTTATTTTCAATTTATTTTAATTAATTTAAGGGAATTTTGAGAAATTTTAAATGACTCTTTTGACTTTTTTAATTTCTATAATTTCAAAACTCATATTTTACAATATCCAAATGAACTCAAAAATACCTTGTCTTGTAGAGAATTAAAGACTGCATATTATATATATATATTTCCTCAGATTTTTAAGATTTGTCATTGGCTGTACTGGGTTAAATGAAGAAAAGTGTTAATTTGTTCAAAAATGTCCATGACCAATTTCATAAAGTGCGTGTTTTTGAGGGTGTTATGAAGCAATGTAAATTTTTATTTTCTGTTATTCCTGCTAATTAATAAATTATGCATCTTTCCTTTGTACTTAGGATCCTAAGAAACAAGAAATATGCTTGCAGTGGCAGAATGTACCATTTTAAGATTATAGAAATATGCAAATAATTACTTAAATTTCTGTAAGTTTTGGTAATTCTAGAAAACTCATTTTAAACCATGTTCCCGTGCGATTGGTGGGCTCTTATTGAAGACGTAAATTTTTATTAATTTTCAATTTAATTTAATTAATTTCAGGGAATTTATAGATAATTTTAAAATGACTTTTTTAAATTTCTATAATTTCAAAAATTCATATTTTACAATATCCAAATGACCTAAAAAATACCTTGTCTTTTAGAGAATTATAGACTAGATATTAGTTTTATTATTTTAGATTTTTAAGATTTTTCTTTGGCTACACTGGATTAAATATAGAATAGTCTATATTTGTTAAGAAATTGTCCACGACCAATTTCATAAAGTGCGTGTTTTTGAGGGTGTTATGAAGCAATGTAAAT
>ARYC01007648.1:0-25640 GCA_000711775.1 Oxytricha trifallax
TCTCCTGATGAAAAAGAGAAGCAGAGATGAAAATCAGTGACTCCTGGTTGTAGATACTACAGTAGCATCCATTCATTTCAAGTAAGCTTTCTCTAATAACTTTATTAAAAAATCTGGAAATTCTATTTACTTGATGAAGTGCGCAGCAAATTAATCAGAGAAAGAAAATCACAGGTAAAGCATGAACTAAGTATGAGACTCTTCAAAGATTTATAAAAGGCAGACTAGATGAACATAGATGCAGGAGCTGGCACTAAGAGATGAACATAGATGCAGGAGCTGGCACTAAGAGAAGAAACATAGGCCCAAGCAAGCATTTAGAGGAAGAAAAGAAAGAGAAGCCAAATTCCTTTACGGGCAAATTTAAAATGTGAACTTATTCATTCGTTTAAATCTAAAACTTATTTATATACGCAAAATCTCCCTTCTCTTGCGCATACTTTAGCTTTATCATCGCTGACTCTTTTAGCAGCACTCTATAAAATCGACTGTATCTATCTTCAAGTCGTGCATCAAATGATAGAGTAGAAGTTTTTTGTAGTGGCCTTTCAACAACCCCCAATATATTTCAATTCTATTGAATTGAGGGCTTTAAGGAACTTTAAATACAGGTGTTATGTTTAGCTTTTCTTATTCCCTTCTTGAATCTTTAGTTTTATGAACTGACAAGTTATCAACTAACAGAGTAATCTCTTACTAAGCGTACTTGTCTCTAACTTATTGTAAGAACTTAATATATTATTCAGTCTTTATAGAACAAGGGTGAATAACATAAGTCTCGAGGCCACTATCTTCACTTATCCCACCAAGAATAGTATGAGTTTACCCTTAACTTTTTAGTCATAAACTTCTATGTTGCTGTACTTCTTATACCAAGACCTCGATATGAAGGTATTAAACGTGAATACTGCCTCATCAGCGTGTATGAAATTTATATTATCTTACGCCGCTCTGGCATTTAATCGAATATAAAATTTAAATTTTCCTAATAAAATGGAACATTAAAGTCAATGACTCTCTTAATGCGATTGACTGTCTTGTAAGATATACCATTCTATTTATAGATATTAGCTATGGATTATGCAGAGATGTGTAGCTCAGGAAATTGGCGATGAAACATCACAGCCCTCTAAGCCATAGAGAAATGAGCCCAGTATTGAAGAGTCTTATCATTAATAAGATAATCGATATGATGCTACTAGAATTTTTAAGGTCTTTTAGGCTTAGAATTAAGATGCTATCTCTATAAATTCAATGCTAATAGACAGTGTGATCTAACAGTAGCAGGAGATTTATGGAGCAGTCTTGCAATAGATGCATAATTTAGAATAGGTCTGAGTTTATCATTATAATCATCACATCCATAACGCAACTTAAACAATAAATCTATATACTCACTGTCATAAACTGACCCCAAACCTCTCATAAACTCACTAAAATTACTAATATTTAAACATTAAACCCCTACACAAACCCTATTAAAACCCTAATAAAGCATGCGTTAATAGTCTACTTTCATCAATCAAAAACTCAACCAAACAAGTTCAGGAGTTTTGGGGTTTTGATTATCAGATTACTCAATATCTTGAATGCTCTCATCATACACCAGAGAGAATTTGATATCTAATGGAATTTGACTTTCCATTACTCTTCCATTTCTCATTCTATCAATCCTGAAATGCTCAGGACTAAGGACCTCTTTGTCATTTATCATTAATTTAGGCTAATGATACTTTTGTGTTTTCAATGTGACCTTGGACCTCTTTCTTTGCAAAGTATCGTCAAGCTAAACACTAGATATTGTGTCCCCGGTGTCTTAATTGTGAGGGCTAAAGATAAGCTTAAAATCCTCTGAAGTTTGAACATCTTTTTCCTCTTTAGTAACATCATATTTTTTTAGCTTCTCTTTCATTTAATCTAATACTTAGTCTTTCTCAATAAGCATTCCTTCTTTGTCGAGAAGCATCAAATAAATGTCATCAATCTACTGTCTTAAACTTTAAATTGTACGATTTGCTTCTAAAAGGCAGCATTCAGTTTAAAGACACCCTTAATTCAAGCAAGAGTTCTACTTTGATTCTCTTAATATAATAGACTTACGAATTTCGTCCATATTTTGAATGGCCTAGATGTTTTGCAGGTTTATGTTTGAATGTGAGGCCAGTAAATTATTATTTTGCTGAGAGTTTGGTATATTCAGCATAGAAGAGACGTGGGTTAGTTTTGTATTCTATTTATAATTTTATTGAGAATTCTGGGTAGGGAGAAGTGGCTTACTCAATTAAATCAAGTTAGCAGTTGATGTGAACTTACTAAATGGCTACTTTTCTATGGAGTTTTATAGTAAATAATGGCATATTTTGAAATAAATTAATGCCTTATATGTTATAATTGAAAGTAAGGAAATGAGAAGATTAGTTCTCAGCTTTACCCAAATTTTAAGAATTCATATTATTTTCTTAATTGAAATCAATACTACTTTGTGCTCTTTAATCTCCGAATTTAACCTGCTTCTAAAACTCTTTCTACCTTCTTTCTGGACTGAAGGGTGGCGTCTCAATTAAGTTCCTGAAGAAACTTTGACTTTCATTCACATTTATCTATTGTGGTTATCCTGAAAGCAATGCTAATTTTAAATTATTCTTTGATACAACTTGCTGCTATTGGTGTCTTTGGAATTAGTTTACTGGTATTTGATTTTTAGACTGCTAATTTAATAGATTTGCATTTGTCTATGATGTCTACAATCTATTTTAAGGTAGGTTGTTTTATTTAGTATTTAAGTTCTGAGATTATTGCTATTGTTGATCAGACTGCATTCGCTTGTTTCTCTATATATTATTCATTAAATAATATTTTATTATACTTACGGGCAAAGGTGTAATCATCGTATATTATTAGTCTTTGCTACTTGGTGATTACTGATTAGTCAGGTATTATTGAGATTACACATAGTTGAGTTAATTTTGAGAATTTTCTTGGAATATTTAGTTTTATCTTTCTTAGCTCGAGAAGCCTCCATTCAATTGCTGATGGCTGCCATTGAAAGCACTTTAATTTCTAAACATTTTATGAATTTAAATTATAACAACTATTATCAATTGATTTGAGAAGAGATAGTCATGTATAAATAAAATAAACAGATTAAACAATAAATTGTCTTAGTATATTCCTTAAAATTAGTTAGCTCTTATAAGCAAAGTATTATTAAAAAGAATCTATAAGTGTATTTTTAATTTAGATATTTAAGGTTATATCAATTTAGTGATATTGAATTTATGAATTTAGTAAGTTGAGATATTATTGAACTACAAATGTTGAAAAAGAATGGATTAGTCTTATTTATCTCTTTAATATGAAAGTCATTTAGGTGATGATACACTTGCTCCTGAGGCTCTCCTTTCAATATAGATGTTGACTAACTTCTGTTGATTTACATTGAATTATTAGAGGTATGTATTGAAGTCATTATGATCCATCACAAAATACATTTCCACCATGCAAAATACTAGGGATTTACGAACATTCGCAGATTCATGAGACATTAACTATAATTTGGGGGGAAGTTTTTAGCACTAGAGGAAGTTATATGCACTTTTTTATTTGTGTCAAATTTACTATAAATTATAAAATTAATAATTTTCATGACTCATTATTATTAAGAGGATATTTATACATCATTTAAGTAGTTCAAGAAAATATAGTTTAACATGATATAGGTATGGAAAGAACATAATAAATTGAATTAGATTTTCCATAACAATTGGATACAATACTTGGAATTACAACGAGAACAGAGTGTACAATATATTGGTTAAGATACAGAAACCAACAAATATCAGATGAAATATGCAAAAGTTGTTGGAATCTGAAGAGATATTGTCTAATTAATTAATGAATTAAGTATAATTATATCAGTGAAAATAGTTCGGAAGTTTTGGTTGATAGTTTTTATATAAATTAATTTTATAGAAAATTCTTTTTTTTAAAAAAAGTGCAGGAAACTTCCTCCCCCATAAATTTAAATCCAAATTTTTAGTTAATTTGGAACAAGATGAAATATTCTATCATTGTAACACTGCACATTAATTTTAATATGAAAGGGAAATTGATATAAAGCAATCTGAAAATTACTGCTAATTTGAAATAATAACCTACTTTTTTAATTAATTAACTATAAATCTTATTTAAAAAAATCTGAAACTTACTTAGAAAATATTCTCAAACATAAGTGAGAAGAATTTATTTATCTCCTGATGATTGGCTTGATGTTTGAATAAAAATGTTGTTATCTTGATGAAAACTTATAACTAAGGATGCAAGTGATTTCTCATAAAATTGTCAAGAATTTAAAATATTGACTATCGCTTTTAGGTTTCATTCACTGTTTATAAAAGTTTTTCAATTATTGGGATCATCTAAAAAGGGATATTATATTGAATAGAATATGCTTACTTTCTTATTAGTGTAGTAAGATACTGCAATATCCTCAATAACATGCTCCAGCATATTAGTTACGGCTTCATGCTTACTTCTTAACAGCTTTTGCAGTTGATTTATGGCTTGCTCTTTAGATTATTAAGTGTCCTCATCTTTCAATACTATCTTAATACATTTTAGTTATAAAATCATTTAATCAATATTATTTTAATTCAATTTTGGTTAAAAGTTATGAATTTCTATTAATTTTATATATTTGACAAGTTTTTTTTAATTATTTTTTATTTTTTTATTGGTAAATTTATTATCTCATTTAGAGAAAAGGGGACAATTTTATTTATTATAAGGAATGATAAAAATTGAATTTTATGGCATTATGAATGGATAAAAAAATAAGCAATAAGAACCAACTAATCTAGATTTCATAATCACATTATGGAAATTTCTCAATTCTATATGTATTAACTGAAACTTATATGGCTATTATTTAGTTAAATTAAATATATTTATCAATTAAATTGATTTCACACAATATTTCAAACATTTAATTAACCAAGTCCTCAAATAAAATGTCTATTATTTGAGTTGGGTCTCCCATAACGAAGAACTCATCCAACCTATCAAAGAGCTTCTATCTATTATTTGGGGTTGAATTCTTCATTATCAAAAGAAACTCTTAAACTTCCTATGATTTGTCTATTTTTTATTAAATATTGCTATTTTTAGGGGTCGGTGATACACCATCCTCTATTTAGTCTTCTTCAGTGTCACCAGGTTTGCTCATTACATAATTCTTTTAACTGCTTTAAGTCAAAACTATGTGATCAGCGAAATTTTCAATTACTTCCTCGAGCTTTTCGTCTTCCTCATAGTTTGGATAGGTGTGCGTTCCCTCGCTAAATACTTCAGTCAATGTCTAATTAAAAAATTAAAATACAAGTCTTTTGATAAGAATTTTCTTGATAGGGTTTCTTTAGCATTAAGTCCTTGCTAAATCTATCAAAATTTTAATTCTATTGTAGTATATTGACGGGTGAAGCTTTCTCAATGTCAATTGTACTTTCCTTTAAGTTCTCCTCGCTTTGCAAAATTTAATGACTGTGAAGGTCAATGTTATTACTGTTGAATGTATCATTATGTTGAGAGTCTCTAATAGATTGAGACTCAAATGATCTTTATGATACGGACAGATTATCTAATTAATTTAAATAATCATCATTTGAGGGGCCTCTAGAAACTTGGGGATATTTTTCACTGGTAAGCTTAGACATCTTTGAGTTTCTAGTTTACTATTCAAGAAGACTTCCTTTCATAAAGTCAGAATTATTTGAGTTTTTATTAGAAAGTAACTTAGATTAGTCTTATCTCTAATGTTGCATTGAAGTTTTGGTAGTTACAGGAGGATGATTCATCTAAGTTTTCTTCTCAGAAACAACAGAGTTTTGTTGAGTATTTGTTTACTTTTTGAACTGACTTTAATCCGAGATGACATATCTCTTGATGTCATTTTCAAAATCAGGTGCGAATTAAAGTGATAGCCTCACGATAGCTTGAAGTTGTTGAGATTTTAAGAATATTAGAGCTCTCATTAGTCCCTCAAAGTTTTTATCTCTCATTGCTAGTAAAACAGCTATAGATGGCATTATAACATCCATATTATTGATATTATGCTGCAGTAATTCGACTATCTTCAGAGTGGTCTCTAGAACATTTGCATTTTTCTAGCAATATTCTTAATCATCCTTTAAAAGTACTACTAAAACTTCCAGAGCAGCAGTAGCTATTACAGGATTGCTTATATTTTCTTTTAAGAGATCCATTAGAATCAGAACTATATCAGAGGCATTCTGCTGCAAGCAAATCACATTTATTATATCACTTGATTAGATACTTATCTTAAAAATATTTAAATACTTGTTTTTAATCATATCAATATTAATTTATTATAAATAACGAAGAAAATGTAAAAGAATTATAATCTTAAAATTTAGATCTTTTTAATTGAAATATTTAATAATTAAGATTAAATATTTATCTGCTCATTATGATTGACCATGTTTTATAGCAACTATAAAAAATATTGAATAAACGTGATTGGATATTTACCATTGGTATGATTTAGTCGAGGTACTTATCTACCAAGGAAGGCTTGTACTAAATCAAAATGAGTAGGGAGTCTTAAACAGCTACAATAACATTTTCATTTTTGTCTTGTAAGAAGTCAACATGCACTTTGAATAACTTCTTTAATAATTAGTCACTGCATTCTTAAAGCTGATCTTCTGAATTTCTTATCACCTAGAAACTTCTCAATCTTTCTTTCCAATGACTACTAGAAGCCGAGACGACCAAGCTCTCAATCCAAATATTATGATTGACAATTTAATCTGCATTAAACAAAAACATGAAATTAATGCTGTCGTTTTAATTGAGAAAATCTAGCTCTTCAAAAATCTTCTACTCGTCGCTGCTATTCAACTAATTCAAAGCACTAGCTGTTTGTTATTCGAAACTTTCTTACTTTTTCTTCTCAATTTTGGCTTATGCTGATTGAATTGAATGGGATACTTGCATTCTTACTTACTGCTAGGATTGGTTAGTAGATGTACTGGTTTATTATTTTACTTTAAAAGAAGTAGAAAGTGTACTTTCGTGGTGTCTTTGGTTTGGAATTGATTAGTATTGCTTATTACTCAGGCTTTCATCATTGTGAGAAGTTGATATCACTGAGTGCTTTTATTCATTTACTGGAAGAGTAAAAATAAAAAATAATTGGGAGCTTGTAAATTTAGATTAGTTTGGAATAAAAAAATATGTGTGTAAGTAAATATTTTTGAAAGAGTATTGAAATTATGTTTTGGTTATTATTATTTCTAAGAAATAACAATGTTTTATGGTTTCTAAACTGGTTCTCTTTTCTTTATCAAAGCACTCTTTGGAGAATTTTATCTTGGTGATGCACTTTTCTATCTCTTTAACTTATCAATATTTTCCTGATTTTTTACCAGAAATTTGTTAGGCTATTTTATAGTTGGAGACACCATACTATTCTATTTTGTGCTAATACTACCTAGATTGCTTGTTTTAATACTGGCTCTCACATTTGAAGTTGATAGTTGTTATTTCTCAGAGTTTTAAGTGTTAATTGACAATTAATTTACGCTTTAATCTTTTTAACTATCTTCCAATTATTTTTACTTTTTCTCTCTTAAATTCTATAACTGTCTTTACTTTTCTGCTGGGAGCCTAGGAGAAGCTAAACTTTACTATTTTTTTTCTTCCATACTCACCTTAAAAAAATAAATAGAAAATAGTGAGATGTATTTAGGTTTTATAAGTTAAACCTTTTTAACTTCAAGAAGTAGTGGTTAAATTGACTTCTGTTCCATTTAATCCATTTGTAGTGAATTTGAATGGATTATTGAACTTGTTTAAATTTTAAGATCTCTCTGCTATGCAATAACTCTTGGAGATTTTAATAAACATTTACAGTTTTACTATAAAAATAAAAATGGAATAATTCGAGTTTAGTTTTAATTTACTCACGTCTAATTTGGGAGAAGTGACACTTTCACCTGTTCCTTAATTTTCAAGGTCATCTTTTACTTATTATGTAAGTGGGTCTGGTAAACTTTCTTATTTATGAATAATTAAGTTTGCAAGATTTTCTCTGTGTCTGTCTTCAGGGTCTGGAGACTTCATTTATTTCTTATGGCCACCGGATGGACTCATACCATTTGCTTTTTGAACAAGATATTAATTTAAATATAATTTGAGTAGATTGTTTGATGCTGTTGAAGGTCTACCCCTGCTGACACTTCTGGTTTGCTTAAGATCTTTCAACCCTCCTGGTAAAGTCAAATATCCTTGTCCTCCTCCTAGACTTTAATTATTCAAGCTATCAAACTTGCTCGGACTACGCATATTGTTCTTTTCTGTGTATCTCGTTTTACTGGGAATGTAATCACTTTTTGGGAATAAATCTTCTTCGTCAAGGATTGCCTTTTAATTCTAAGCATCAACTGAATTAAAGATATAGTCGGTGCGGTCAGAGTTACAAATCTGTTTGTATCTAAAAAATGCCATTCTTGCAAGCTGCCTAGCTTCTGATTTTGCATCTTAGATTAAACTTATAAGCATGTCTTCAATTAATGATAAGTAATTCCCATAGCTCTCAATTGGGAACATGCTTAGTATCAAATATAAATATTCTGCATTATGAATTCTTACAGTTGGATTTTTACTCTTTATTTCTTCATGTATATTTGGGATAATTCTACAAAAAAAAGTTAGTTAAATCTAATTGTTTGAATTCTTATTTATTGCTTACTTTGGGCAAATAACATTGTTGAGGATAGCTATGATACAAATATGTGAATGCTCTGCAAGAACATGCTTCGCAGCATTTAATAATTTGTAGAGTGAGTTCTTTGAAATGAATTTGTGTGCTAATGGTTCAAAATCTTATTGCAAAATTTATGCCATAAGTGATATCCCTTTTGAGGCTTCCTTTGTAATTTACGATCTCAAATCTTAAAGCTACATTGTCAGAGGCATGACTAGTTTACTCAAAAATGAGTTGAAATTGGAAAAGTTTTATATTTAATCTGATACCAATAATGTCTAAATTGCCATTAATGCTTTCAATCTTTAATTCCAATCACCCTCTAAAAGCAAAATGTTGTATAAAATAAATTTTGAGATTTGTCTTACTTATATCTTTGAGTAATTCACATATTTGATTGGATTCTTATTCGAATTCTTTTTCTGAACTGATTTTACTAGGTTTAATTGATGAAACATCCAAAGGTTCATAATCTGTCAATAATTGACTCTCTTCCATTAAAATTTAAATATTGATTTGCTTAAAATAATAAACCCATAGACTCAGAGAGGATTAAGAATGATTAAGAATGTCTAAAGCATAAATAAGATTATATTAAATAATATATTTTTTATAAATTTAAAAGTTATCGCTCATTTAAAAAAATATTATTATAAAACGATTCACTTTTCTTATTTATTATGATTGATTGTACATTTTGCTTTATAACAACCCAAATAAAGAAGAATTCTTGCGGATAAGGCTGATAATTATGTTTATTTTATTATTATGAATTAATATACAGGCTACTTTTGGACTTCCACTTCTTAAAATGGCTATTAATTAACAAAATTAAATATAACTTAAAAAAGTAATCTGAAATCGTTATTAATTTAGCTATTATAGAATTAAGATGGATACTTAGGATTACGCAAACTTCTCTAGTTAAAACATACAAATTGAGTAAATAATAGATAAATTTCATACATTAAATAAACAAAACATAACAAAAATGATTTAAGCTAATCTTAAAATGAAAAAACTAAAAAACCTAGATAAAAATAATAATAAACCTCACAGAGCAAACTATGACTTAAAAATGATCTAACTTGAAAATTAAAGTGGAAACTTCTGTGCCACGCCACATATAAATAATAATTAGTTACGAAATACAATCAGATTTCAAAATGATGCTTTGATCTCGAAATTGCAATCACATTCTGTTTAAGTCTCGCCTAGAACTTCACCTAGAGGAGTTAGAAATTAGGTGTTCAATGAATTGACTAGCGCGGGTAAAAACGAAGTAAGTCTAGAAGGGTAGAACAGCAATGAATATTTTTAAAGAAGGAAAATGTTATAAACTTAAAAACGTGAAGAAAGTCAGTTAGCTACAGTTGATCAAAGTAATAAGCAATAGAGAGTGATTCCTATACAATAATGGAATAAGCTTAAACTCAACAATCATTTTAAATATACTTATGTTTAACAATAAGATAGAGATAAAACCACTTGATTTTGACAAAAAGCGTAGATTTATATTATTCTAATTGGATTACTTTTAGATTTTTTTTGTAGAAGCAATATGAGTGTAGTGACAAGAACTCATGAGGAACAGATTTCGTAGCTCGGCTTTTCATTCTGTGATTTTGTTTAAACTGACAGATCTAGAGCAGTTTCAACTTTAAATAACACTCATAGAGATACAAAAGTATTCCAATAGTTCATCAACAGCTCCATTCAAAGCCCAATTAATGATAAATTTGAAAAAGTGAATACCTCTAAGTTCAAAAAGAGATTACATCATATTGGGAATGATAACAGTAACTTGAATTAATCTAATGAATATAGTTAGAGATATCATTATTTCGGGTAGCCAAAGCATTCTATCACACCTTAGCATTAACACAAAAAATATGAGCAACTTTATATATTGTAAGAAAATTATTGATCAGTGATTTTATATTCACAATTAAGGTAGGTATTCTTTACCCAAGCCACTGAAAATTAAAAGTAAGTAATTTCTTTTAAAGAAAAAGAAATTTAAAATATCTTTTTTTTTGTAATTATGGCTAACTTGTTAATGAAAGGAAACTACTTCACTTTTATTAATTGAAATTGTGAAATTTGTTAATGAAATTTTATTAGTGTGAACTATGATATAAATATCATTCTAAATACCTGATGTCTTCTTTAAGTTACTATGGTCTTAAATAAATGATTTGAGGAGTAACAGAAGCAACTACTAATAATTAACTTCTTATTATTAATATAAAATTTCTTTCATTAGATATATCTCAACAATATGTCTATTTTTAACTAGGGCCTCCTTTGTTTGGTAAAACTGCTTCATAACTATAAGACTCCTCTTTGCTATTGACCCATCATTTAAATTCAAAATTGGAACCCAAGAAGCCTGATCTCATTTTAGTTGACAAGCAGGAAATACAGAAATTATAGACTGACCTAAATGTATGCAAATAAGAAAACTAGCAACTAAATATGCTAAATAGGAGACTTACTAAAGATCTAGATTTGTACATGCATAAAGACACACTCAAAGAAGCATAGTAAACATCATTCATAGTTACGCACAATTCATTTTATGAAACTTAACAAAGTTTACATAATAGATGGATAATATGACAATGAATTACTGCCTTAAAAATACAAGTACCTCCTATAAGAAAGTAAGCATAATATAATATCATGACAAATTTACTTATAGAAAAGCAATATTTAAAGGCTATTAATTTCAATATTGATCACATAAAGGTTGAGGTTATTCAATTATACGAGAACTAATTTCATTCATTAAAATTATGTAATTATTCAAATTCATTAGATAAATTTTATATTAAGATCAGTTAATCAAGCATAGAAAGCCATTTATAAACACGAATAAGCTTATGAAGCAATAAAGAGAGAAAAAGATAATATGGATGACATTGTCAAGAAAATAATAAATATAGACATTCTATTATTGATTAACTACTATATAATTCGAGAAATTAAATTATCTTTTGAATTCTTATCATTCTTCAGTATTGATTTACATATTTTAATCACTTTTTGCTTTGTGCAAAACATTACGATAAGACTTCTCATAATACCAAGTTGACTAAATTAATTCAAGAAATAAAATTAATATTTTTGATTAATTGGTGAATATTTAAAATTTAAATAACAAATAAAAATAGATTAAATTTGATATAACTATTTGAATTTTCTCATTATAAATTAACGAGGATATATCTTATTTTTAGAATTGATTATTAAATTTAAACTGTCATAAATATATTGTGTTGATATCAAAAGTGTGATACTGTGGTACAAATCAAAGTATGATTACTATGAAATTAGCTTGATTTAGGGCGAGTGCCACAACCTCAAAGTAGTCAATCAGAGGCTAAATAATAATCTCACCAAGGTAAAAGACAATCACTCTCTTATTTGTTATCTGGAATAGTAATATTTGATTAGCATGATGGTAAATATCCTATACTCAAAAAGATTCTCCAAGAAGACTCAGTTTCTGATTCTAGTTTATTAATTTTATGTCTCTATTATATAAATTTACGAGAACTAAGTCAATCAATTAAAGAGAAATTTAGCACTGTCTGAAGAAAACTATCATGAACTGCTTAGTTCCATGTGTAAATAGGTTAATGATCTCAATAAAGATTTTATGTACAAGAAATTCAAGGCAAAGTAGAAAATATAGAGCATGTAAAAAGACATTAAAGATTACACATAATAGTTAAGTGGCAGTCACTAATAAATAACATCTCTTTAAGATCAGTTAATTTAGTAAATAATAGAGAAAATAACTGATAGAGCTAAGACCCTCAAAAGTATGAGATAATTAACAAAGTATCATGACATAGATATTGGAGAATTACATAAGAAAATTAGCTTCTTTGAATATTTAGTCTTAATACAATCACATCAAGTTGAAGAAGAAAATATCATAGGTAACTGGAATAATAATATTCAAAAATGATGGGGAAGGTGAATAAAATGGCAATTTACTCAAATAAAGGTTAGTATCAAAATAATTGCGTTTCTGATTCTGACGATGATAATATTGAAACAATAGGATTGCCATCATCAAAGCCCTTTGACCCACTCAGCAGAGATTAATATGAATTTTAACTCAAGAAAAATTATGATCTAATTACTAAATTCTGAATTAATATTCAATAACATAATTAATATAATGAAAAATCTTTTTTATTCTTTTTATATAAGATGAATGGCTTAGCTATAAAAATTGGTTAAAATAAAATTAAAATATAAATAATCAATATCTTCTATTTCTCATTGACTTGATTCTGAATTCTTTGTCCAAATCCTCTGGATTTCTCTGATTCAACAGTACACTAGCTTCAAATTCTATAAAAAATATTATTTAAAGGAATTCTTACCATGATTGGGGTTGAATGAGTCATCAACATGCGTTTCATCAGTGTTATTCTAATTAAATCCAAATTGCTTGTCTTTCTGTATGAAACTCAAATCTTCATACTTCTCCAAGTTAGTGAAGTATTCCATCTAAGCTAAGTTGTCAAAGCCATTTTGTACTGCTTTTTGCTCACTGATTTCTTGCATTTCCATAGCTATTTATGGTTTCATAGTCTCCATTTCTTTTTAAATAACCATGTGATTTTTGAGAGTTTTATCAGGAATTTCTTTTACTAGTTTTGTCCAATCATACAAGTACACTTTCTATATATTATTAAATAATTTAAGATGAGTCTCTTACCTCTGGCTTATCAGCTTCATTGGCGACATCTTCTCCATAAATGCAAGCATAACTGAAATAGTCAACTATCATATCCAAGTCCACTTCTTTTTTGACTAAAATATTGCTCCTTTTCCTTATGATCTCTTTGATTCTGGCTTTCATTTCCTTGGTTCTTTTGGTGTAAACTCTGTCTTTGCAGTCCATGTTTCTGCTCTCTAAGAACTCACAAGTTTACTGTACATGCTCAAAAATTTCCTGGAAAGTTCCATCATCGTTTATGTACCAAGCAAGTGAGGGGAAGGTTTTCTGGAAGTGTTCAAGAGTCACGTCCGATGAAGGATTTTAAGCGTTACCCATTAATTAAATTCAAGATTAATTTAATAAATTATAATGAACTAGTGATTACAAGAAATAAACCAGAATAGAACAATCAAATAATTAGAAGCAAGTATTAGTAAATATTCAAGAAATATTTGAAATTTTTATTGTTATTACATTCAAAACTTTTTATTGATAATATTCATAATTTTAATTGATAAGGTATTTATATTAATAGAATGTGTAACACCAAACCAAATATTGGTTATAAATGTTGATAATACTATACTGATTATTGAAGATCTTTTCTTTAATGTTCACATACATCTCTTAATTAAATCAATGATTATTTCCTTTAATTTAACTTCTGTCTATTGTCTCTTTCTTTGATTTGCTTAATTGATGGAACCTAGTAATCTTACCAGTCTCTAAATTTATTCATACTTTTCATATATACTGTTTTGTTCATATTTATGGAATTGGTTATAGATGGATTTATTTGTTCATTTTGGGATATTTTATCTTGTGCGAGATTGATGTGATCAATTGATTGATATCTCTTATGAGATGAAAATTTACTAATGGCTTATTTCTATGAAAAGGTTTCATTTTTATTGAAGAAATTTGCTTATGTGCCATGTTTTCCTTACAAAGATTTTTAAAAAGATATGAATAATTTCAATAAAATTTGACTGGGCTGAACTCAAATAAATTTCTGGAAGCAAGGGCAGATTAACGATGATCTGTCGAAGTGAAATTATGTGATGATTCAAGCATAGTGCTTTAACTTAAATTTCAGCATTTTATCTTAAGATTTTAATCATTTTTTAATTGTTAGCTATTATTCTTGAATGGAGATATTTAGCTAAAATAGATTATTTTGAGTGAAATTATTTAGTAAATCAACTATGTACATTTCTTTTTAATTATATTAATTTTATTCTATTTATAGGTACTCTACCGCATTTAAGCTGTTTTGTGGTAGAGTACCTTAATTATATTATATATAAAAATATTTAATTTTAAATGCAATGGATAAATATGAAATGTAGTTTTAACAAAAAGTAATATAGAAATTAATTTCAAATAAAAGTTAGGAATAATTTTAAAGCGTTGCTATATCAAGCAACAACACTTAACAATATGAGATTTTATGTTTTCTTAATTTTATTCATTATAATTTATAAATATTATCTTAATTTCTATATTATTTTTTGTTAAAACTACATTTCATATTTATCCATTGCATTTAAAATTAAATATTTTTATATATAATATAATTAAGGTACTCTACCACAAAACAGCTTAAATGCGGTAGAGTACCCTATAAATAGAATAAAATTAATATAATTAAAAAGAAATGTACATAGTTGATTTACTAAATAATTTCACTCAAAATAATCTATTTTAGCTAATTGTTTAAGTGCTCTAGCCTGATAGTGCCATTGTTTTATCTGATTATATGATAATTGGCTCGTATTTTGATTTCTCAATCACCTTTTGTTAAGGGGTTGATGAGATAATGCTAGGAAGCTTTTAATTAAGTTCTGATAACTTAGAAAGATTCTATAATTTTTACTCATTAATTAAAATTAACAATGCTTTAACTATAGATTGATCCTGAATTTATGCTTTAACTTTATTAATTCAAATGTCTTTTCTAGTCTTTCCAACTTTAAATGAGATATTTCTCTTTATGTTTAATTTTTTATTCAATTTATTCCTACTCATGTCTTTCCTTAATATCTTTAAGTTTCTAAAATGTTTCTTCTTCGTACTTTTCTTTGACATCCATTTAAAGTATTTGTGGTCTATTTAGCTTAAAATAGTAGTACATTTTTTTATCATTACTCATTATTCGCATTCTATCTCCGAACGTTATCTTATCCTTATTAATCTAAAATTTTGTCTTGCTTTTTATTGGTGAAGTTTAATTAGTTAATTGCTACTTATCTCTTGAATCAAATGATTTTCTAATTGAATTTTGACTTTTATTCATCAATTAATTTTTGCTCTAACTTTCATCTTAAAATAGTGAACGCCTTTTCATGTTTTTCTTGAGCAGTTCCTCTAAGTCTCTAATAGCTTATTCTTATTCCATTCTTTTCTATTTCTTGGCTTCTCTTAATTTCTAGGATTATTCCTTTCTTATAATCATGTTGTTAAGGCAAATTATCTTTTATTATTACTTGAAGAAATTATGGCAGAAAAATAATTCATAAATTTATTTATTTAGTTATATAAATTGGGAAAATATTTATTTGGATAATAAAATTATAAATATAATATTATTAAGAAATGAACATATCCTATTCTATATGTAATAATATTTATTTCTCGATATTTTTTTTATTTTTGATAACTTGATGAAAAAATTGATTGTAAAATGTTTTGAAACTTCTATTTTAATAATAAGATAATCCATTAAAAAACATACTATTGTATAATAGTAATTTTCTACATTTGAATGTAACTCCTCTTTCAAAGTGTCAATTTGATTATAGACTAATTGCCTTTAAGAGTCGTAAATGTAGTCAAGAGTCTCTAGATGTGAGTTTTAAGACGCACTTCGATTCTTATCTATTTACTAAGAGAGTATATATTCTACAGCTTTAATCTCGCCATCAGACTCCTAAGATATGTCCAATTCTTTCCATAAGTTTCCAGGTGATGCTTTAATCTTGTCTAAATTTAGACTCATTAATAATTTATTAATAAATATCTTTAATTATTATTGTTAATTTGAGATATGATAATCTATAACGTGCTGAAATAAATTTGATGTAAAAGCACATAAATGATTATATTTAGAGATTTAAAAAAGTACTAACCTATTCTAATAGTGAAGAATGTGAGTGTGAAATAGATTTTAGTTTAATATTAATACAAATATAAGAATGTGTTATTTATCTATGAACAAACACTAAAGAGCACTTTGATGTAGCATACTGTAAAAAATGCTGCATTTAAGCTAGACTAGAATATCTCTCCTCACTTTATGACTACATCTAGAAACTTGTTCCAGTCAGCAGGTTTAAAACGACTCAGCATCATTGCCAGAACTTTGATTTCCTTTATAATTTTATTTTTGATGTCAAGTTCCTCAACCCAGTTTTTATCGTTGAAAGAGAGGTCTATCTCCAGGAGGCATCTCTCTACTAAATTGTAAAAATCATAGTCACTCTTCATTTTCATACGACCTCTTTCGTACTCTTCTTTTAGATATTTCAGTTGCTGCCCTTATTTAGTGTTAGGATCAAACATGTCGGGATAGAAAAAGTTACATATTTCTTTATCGTCATTTTCCAAAGACTTCAGGATCAGTAATGAGGGAATAATGAAAAATATTTCACTGTCTCGCTGCTCTAATTATTCAGCGAATTATTTATGCTTGTCTGCAGTCGCCTCTATAACTGAGGAGAAATGCAGTAATTGATGGCACTTCTTAGAATTGAGGAAATATGTCATTCCTTACGACCACCCATTTTCAAAATCGACCAATATTTCAACAAGCTCTTAATTGTTTTTTAATTGTGGGTCTACTATTTCAATATTTGATTCATATTTTCTAAGCAAGGCTCGGAAATCCTGAAAGCTCTTCTTAATTCTTTCAGCAAGTCCTCTCACTGCCTTTGATTATGTGGGTGATATTCGCCTGAAAATACCTTCAGCTGCAAGCAAAATTTCATTTCCTAAATCATCTCTTCCCATTCCTTCTGGATTAGCTACTGAATTTATTTTCCCTAGAATTGATATAACCTTCGTGCGTTTTTAAGTATATTCTTAGGAGTCCACGACTATTCTGCCTCTAGATTTTTCTTTAATTTCTATTTATGAAAGTTCTTTTTCTGCTTCGATTGCTTCAGTGATATATCTTCTTGCATCTGCCTCAATTAGCATAAGTTCAAGCACATAAGCCTAAATGTTTAAAATTCTAATAGAAAAGAGATAATAACATTAAAAGACTAATTATTTAAATATCTTGATCTAAATGTATTAGGAATTAAAATTAAATAAAATTATTTACTAATAAAAAAGGCTGGCTAATGCGTAAAAACCTGATGCATTTAGAATTCTATTGCAGTAAAAAATATTCATTAAATAAAAAAAAACAGTCTACTTCAAAGAAAAGTAGGAAGCATACATCACATGAAAAGTAAAAATAAATATCAATTAAGGGGTTTAACTCGGAAAACATAAGTTTTGGATATGTTATTGATAAAAATTCTGCTCAAAAAAATCTCTTTAATAACTATTCTAATGTGGGAATTTAAATTTAATTGGAGTAAACTTTAAATTTATTCAAATATTAGATATTATTTAACTCTAAGGGATTATAAATAAATATTTATGCATTTTTGATATTTAAATTATATTATTTAGTTATATATCTGTTCATAAGCAACCCAGGTGGCATCAAATTCCTCCAGATGTTTTGCCATATCATCAATAATTTCTTGAACTGTAACGTTGACTGTGTCCTCAATTATTCGCTCATAAATATTCCTAATAATACTTTAAATCATTCTGAATTGCTGAAATAGCTTCCTTCCAGCATCAAGTACTTCCTGAGAGAATACGTATTTCTCCCCATTTACCCATAGATAAGGGAAGCCCTCTTGAGCTGAGTCTAATATTTCTGTGAGATAGCAGAGACTGCCTTCTTTGTATAAAACTTTGTAAGCTTTTGAGAATTACTCTCTATAACTCCTGTGAGCACAGTTGGCTTTAAAAACTTCGCAAAGTCTTTCAACTTAATTGAGGAAGCGCTTACAGGCTCTTTGTCCATCCTCAGAATCTAAGTCATACTTTTCATCTTGCCTCTGCTTGAGATGGTCGCTCATCATTACAGTATTTTCCAGAAGCAGAAAGTCAGAACAGCGTCTGAACTCCTCAATTTCGGTCAAGGGTCTGGGAGGAGCAGTGGAAGCTCGCATAGGAATCAGTTTTGGAAATTCAAATTCATCCTCAGATAAATATTGAACAAAAAACTTAATTACAAGATTAGAATCAAAATTCCTATTCTTCTAAAATTATTAGAATTGATATTGGTTGTGCTTTCCATTGACGACGCTTTTATCCCTAATATTGTAAATATGAACTATAAGGAAATACTTACACATCTGAATCTGCTTCTTCTTCTGAAGTGTCTGAATATCTATAAGGGTACTAATTGTTGTTATTGTACTACATTTGCATTTTTTTATTAAAAAATTAATTTTAACTTTTAAGAATATACCAAAGTAATTATTATTGTAATTAGATTTGATAATAAATCTTAACTTGATATCTCTTTAACATAATAATGTGTATAATTTTATTATATATTTTAATGTCTTAATCTTAGCTCTCTTAAACATAATTGCGTGACGAATAATTTCGAAACTCCCCTTAAAACACCACTCTCAACAAAAAGAGTAAAAACTAATCAAGTAGTGAGAAATTACACTTTATTCTCACAGAGAAATCGAGTTCAAGGATAGGGTGATTGAACAAGAATACTTAGTAAATCGCAATCAAATAACTAATAAATGAAGACATCTTTACAAAGGATTTCAACAGGAAAATTGCGAAGTAAGAGGGTAAAGGAATGCAGACAATTAGATTCAAGAAAGACGTCAAATTAGAAGAAGTAATTTAGTAGAGAAATGTGTAGAACGAGAAGGAAGTCATAGACTGCATTTTAAGGCAAATGAAGAATAAAAACCTTAAATTTACTTAATTTGATAAGGACTCAGTCTTACAGCTTCATCAGCCTCTTACTAAAGAGGAAGTTGAGGAGACTTATTTCAATAATAAAGCTGAACAAAATTCAATGTACAATGACGGTAAGATATGAATAGAGTATAACTATTTAATTGATAGATAAGAATGATTCAGATAGAGAAGATGATATGCCAAACAACAATACAAATGAAGATAAAGCAAAGAAAGATTCAAAAAAGCAATAAAAAAAGAATGAAAAGAGCAATAATAGAAGCAGTCCTTAGTATCAATATTATCATATGAAGTTTCAGTTTCATGATAGAAATATGACTATAGATTTACACAAGAAAGATAGAGCATACTTTTCATCATTTAAAACTGTAACAAGAGATAAAAGAGAATATGAAGAGAATGTAAGTATCTATGAAATATTTAATATTATATTACAATAGAAATTGAGATACCAAACTCCTGGTGTAGGAAAATACTATCCAAAATTCAAAGTTGTAGAGCAATTAATGCCTTTATTCAAAATTTTATTAAATTAAAGGAACTTATTATTTCCCTGAAAAGGGTGAATTGGTGTTTAATAAAATAGATTCTCTGTATAAATATGAATGCTTTACATTAAAATAACTAATGCCAATAATTTAAATGTCAAAAGCTGAATTAAATAGGACAAGAAATTTTGTGTCTCCAAATGTCTACAAAGATGCAAAGGATCTCACATACACTCCTTCAAAAGAGTATACAGATACTATCAATCAATCCAAATCAAAATAAAATAATTTAAGCTTAAATGATATAACAGATACCTAACGATCTAAATCTAATCTAAAATAATAGCTATCAAGCACTTTGAATTTGTAATCTAATGGGAAATTAAATCTTATTAATTTGAAGCGAAATAGTTAGCAAGTAGATGGCTTGTTAAATCATACAGTAGACATGATAATACAAGATCATGATTAACAAATATAGTAGAACACTTCATTGAACAATAGTTCAAATATAATCTTAACTCCCTACAGAAATCTCATTTAAAAAGAAAAGAGTTAAAATTCTATTAATACTTAACCATCCCCCAATAAAATTAGAGATGGATGGAATAATGCGCATGGGATGTTGGACTTGAATAAATATTCTTAGAGGAAGTTTGTTTTTGAAAATTTGATAAGAGTTAATGAGCAAAGATTCAACTATATTTAGCTGCCTCAAATTTATAGTAAAAATAGAAAAGTGACAGGGGATGCAGACTTTGGGAAGTCTTCTGCAAGAAGAGGTTTATTTAAATTGCCTGAGCATTAGCCCATGTATTCACCTAATTTTGATTTAACAACAAGAAAGAATCCATAATTAGTCAATATGAATGTTAAACTGCTCAAAGATATGTATCATAATATAGATTGAATACAGAGTATTGTTTGTGATATAATTAGCGAGTTATTCGTAAGTTTAATGTATGAATAGTTGGATATATATATAAATAAGTTATAATTATAAGTCAATATATTTAGCTCTATAAGTTCTGTTTTAGTCAATTTGAGAGTACATAGGTTTGATAATTAGTAAGACTGGTACCTTTGGGTATTTGGTCTAGTGGTATGATTCCCGCTTCGGGTGCGGGAGGTCCCGGGTTCAATTCCCGGAATACCCCCTATCTTTTATTTACACTCTCAATAATACAGATACTTAGTTAGTTATTTATTATTATTTATTAATTCTGAGATTTTTAAATTAGTAATTGCTTTAGTTTATTTTGCTTATTTTATATCAACCCTAAGAGATTATTAAATATTATTATACTTAAACTTATTAGAATTATAATAATTAAATCGTTATCTTGCAAGATATAATATTTTCTGAGTAAACTCTAGGAGTTAAGTTACAGAAACTAATTATTACTATATTATAATAGTTTAATAATTTAGGTATAATTCACAAAATCAGCAGCCTCTTATTGTTTGTAATTATATAATAATAATAATCTATTTTATTAGTATTAGTCTTGTTTAAGTTATAGAATGTTTTAGTTGTTATTGCAGAATTGAAACTCATTGGAAGAATAAAATTGTTTTAAAAGACTGGCTAGACGTTAATTTACTTCATATTTGAGTTGTAGTTATTTGACAGAATTTTTTAAAAAATAATTTAACATTGATTTTTTGAAATAGCTTGAGTGTTCATGGTGTTTTATTACATTTAAACAGGCTTATACATTGTATTTAGCATCACATTAGTTACATTTATTCCATTATTAACTCCATTTAATTGTCTTTGATTTATAATATATTTATAATCCTTCATCTGTCTTTTATTGTCTTTAGTTATTACTGATCATATTGTTGATTTTATTGATGTAAGAATTGTTATACATCGTTGATCTCATATTGACTGATTTATTATTTGTCTATCTCTGTACATTAGGCAATATCTCATTGTATCAATGATATAATCATTTTTCCCACATTTTCATCAATGCTTACAAACTCAAAAATAATTAAGTTATACATTTTAAATAATTTTTCGATTTATTTGAGATTATCTGCTGGAAAAATTTGCAAGCATCGGGTTCTTAAAGTCGTTTCCTCTTCACAATGAAATCGAATAATTCACCTCCGCTTGCATACTCCATGATGAGTAATAATAAGTGCTACTTATAAATTGTAATGACCAATTTGTCTTGAATTTTAAGCGTTTTAAGTAGACTGCCTTTTTGAAGCATCTTGATTTGCAGAATTAATATTATAGTTTAAACCTTAGCTAATGGGATCATTAGATATCTTATTTTTAGTTGTTTATTCCATTAGAATGTTTGAGTCTTATTCGTTTACCATTATATTTTATAAACTATTTATTTTATCTTCAATAATTTCATGGAATTACTAATGTATTTAATGATGAATATGTAACAATTAGTCTCTTATTGTTTGCTGTATTTGCAGTGAAAAAATTATTCATAGTTCCATTCATTGTTCCCTTGGATTTAATGTCTATATAAAATATGAAATATAATTATAGTTTACCTTATTTTTATATGATATTTTGAATGTGATAGGCTGCCTGAGAAGTAGATGCTGTACTTTGATGAGATTAATCAAGTACACTTACTCTAGGACTGCCCTGTTTCTATTATTCTATTAAAAGCAATGATTCAGAAATTAATATTTAAGTTAAGTCTCAATTAAATTAGATTTTAATAATATTTGGAAAAAAAGTTAGTATATAAATTTTTCATTTTACAATTTTGTTCCTATTATTTAGGAAAAATTATTTCAAGCTATATAGTAGGATCGAAATAATTTGACATCCATATTTAATAGTATGTTTTATTAATTTAGATTACTAAAATACTACATTAAAATCTTTGCCATTTAAAATTTTTCTTTTCCCATTAAAATTTATTGCACAATATTACTATTGCTTTACATTAGTATTAGTCTTTTATTAAGTATTAAATAATTGAAATACTATATTTGACAGAAATCTGTTATGTTTATTGGGGTTATAGAACCTACTAGCTGTTGAATTAGGGCCAGCAGTGAAACTGTTATAATTAATAATTTATTCTATTTAAATTCATATGCTTATTATATTAATCTTGTCATTTTGAACAATACTGGACTATTCAGTATTTGAATAATCATAACTTTAATTTCCATTTGTCCTGTTGGTGTATTGATTCGTGAGTTTGGCTTGCTTTTTAGGTCTATAAATAGTGAATAACTTAGTATCTTGTTTAAATGGCTAAACTTATGATGAATTGTCCTCTTGCAATTGCTCATATGCCTAAGTTTGATTTAAATCTTTGGATAAGTCTTAAGTAAATGTTTGATTTATGTTTCTATTTTGCAATCGAAACTTTCTCACTTTCTGAGATGCAATGGCTTTTGAAATTCATAAATCTAGCATATAATGTCTTTGATTCGTTATGTTTATAGTGTTCTATCCTTCAAATGTTAAGCCTTATAATTAAATATCTCATGAATTCTTGAATCATTTGTGGAAGATATAATCATGAATATTGTTTTTGAATCAATGCTTACAGGTCTGTTGAAGTGATTATTATGATTTTGATTCTTTTTGTTCAATCTATCAGCCATGTAGAATGTATTGTTCTAATTCTGAATGCCTACTGTTGCTGATGCATTTGTGTGCATATTTATGTTTAAATTCATTAGTTTACTAGTTGGGGATTAACTCTAAGTAGCTCTAATAACTGCTTAATGATGCTTGGTGTTTTAAGAAATCATTGATTGTGCTAATGTTTCTAAGTTAACAGTCCCTGACTTTGTTGGCCGATCATTCATATCTTATTATTAGTAGTTATAGTTTGCTAAACTATCAGTTGCTCTTGCCTATCCTGTTGATTCTGTTCTCTTGGTAAATATCTAATACAAATTATAATGAAGTTTGTCTATAAGCAATATCTAAGTTTATAGATCTTATCCATTTATTCTAGATAAATCTTTGCAACTAAACTCTAGTTTTACTCAGCATTTTTGTTAGGCTTTCCCTAAGATTTTGAGGTATTTTGAGCACCTGCTCTTTGAAAATTACCAATAGTAGTTTGATTCATCATTAACTTATTAGGCATGCTGATTTTAGTTTGTGGGGATCCAAAGTTGACAGATGAAATATTGCTCACTACACTATTATTCTAATTTGGATGTCTCTTTTCTATTGCGAATTAATCAAATACCAAGTTTTTTCCTTGGTCTCTGTCTATTTTCTTTATTAGAAGATAATAGGTTGAAGTAACTTAGTTGTGTTTGTTGTTCAAAATGTAGATTATATTTTGAGTGATAGAATCCTCCCCAAATTAATAAAAGATATAAAAACATTACAATTGTTCTTGTAATTTAGGTAAAATTTCTTCAACAATTTAATTCATTACAATAGAAAGTATGTATTCTTGCCTTAATAAATTAAAATTAAACAATGGGGACTTTATCTTTTCCAACTATAATTCCTTGACTGTCTTTTTTCTTAATTTAATTGAACCACTCATGATTTTTCAAGTCTCTTATTGAAATTCTAGTGTTTGGGTCAGTATTTAGAATTTTCTTGATTAGGTCTTTGCATGGTGCAGAAATAAACCCAGGTAATAAATAATCGCAATTAAGGATTTTCTTGTATAACTTGTTAGTGTTTGGATCTTCGAAAGGCAAATATCCACATGACATAGCGTACAGAATAATTCCACAACTCCACACATCAGATATCAGTCCTTAATATTTCTTGCCTGCTATCATTTCTGGAGCTGCGTAGCATGGAGATCCACAAGCAGTCTTCAAAAGTTCACCTTCTTTGTAGGTATTAGAGAGACCAAAGTCAACTATTTTGATGTTATTCTTTTCATCAAGCAGTAGATTCTCTGGCTTCAAATCTCTATGACAAATTTTTATCTTGTGAATGTACTCAACTCCTGAGATTATCTGCTTAAATCAAACTCATGATGAGGAATAGCTATCTTGAAGTTTCAATTATCTAGAATTAATGAATTATTATAACAGTATTAAATATATTATATAATACTGTAGGAATACATTTGATTTTAAAATAAAATATTTATTATTGGCAGTTAACTTACTCAAAACATAAACAATATGGAACTTGGATAGAGAATTCAAAATCAGCTGGACTTTACTATTGGCGGTACCCCTCTATCGCATCGTAGAAGCGAGATAAATCGACTTTAATTTTGGCATTAAAATCAACTAAACAAATCACCCAAAATTGAAGTCGATTTATCTCGCTTCTACGAAGCGATAGAGTGGTACCGCTAATAGTAAAGTCCAGCTGATTTTGAATTCTCTATCGAATAAGTACCATATTGTCAGAGTTTCCAGAAAGTTAACTGCCACGAAATAACAAGCAATTGTGAAAAATAGGATGAAAAGAAATTAATTAAAAGTACAAAATGTAATTAGTTTTATTATTTATTCTACAAGAAGTAGAAGTATTTATTATTTGATTTTCTGATTTATTTACTCATTTTAAATTGTATATTTTTCTCTAAATCATAGATCTTTAATTTCTTGAGCATCTTAACAATATAGTATCTCCCCATGCCAGAGTTTCTTCTTCTCGTCATTTATGCTACTG